>CM012439.1:2167229-2259729 GCA_003999625.1 Oryzias javanicus
AGAGGGTCGAGTGTGGCAGCTCACAGTGATGAGTGAGACGACTCGAGAGCGGCCCAAGCAGCTCACAGTCACAGTGATGAGCTGAGAGTACGACTCGAGAGCGGCTCGGGTGTGGCATCACGAGTGTGAGTGAGACGACTCGAGAGCGGCTCGGGTGTGCAGCTCACAGTGATGAGTGAGACGACTCGAGACGGCTCGTGTGGCTCACAGGGTGAGTGAGACGACGCTCCAGTGATGAGTGAGACGACTCGAGAGCGGCTCGAGTGTGTGCAGCTCACAGTGATGAGTGAGACGACTCGAGAGCGGCTCGGGTGTGCAGCTCACAGTGATGAGTGAGACGACTCGAGAGCGGCTCGGGTGTGCAGCTCACAGTGATGAGTGAGACGACTCGAGAGCGGCTCGGGTGTGCAGCTCACAGTGATGAGTGAGACGACTCGAGAGCGGCTCGAGTGTGCCAGTCACAGTGATGAGTGAGACGACTCGAGAGCGGCTCCAGCAGCAGCTCACAGTGATGAGTGAGACGACTCGAGAGCGGCTTGAGTGTGCAGCTCACAGTGATGAGTGAGACGACTCGAGAGCGGCTCGAGTGTGCAGCTCACAGTGATCGAGATAGACGACTGAAGTGAGCGGCTTCGGGTGTGCAGCTCACAGTGATGAGTGAGACGACTCGAGAGCGGCTCGAGTGTGCAGCTCACAGTGATGAGTGAGACGACTCGAGAGCGGCTCGGGTGTGCAGCTCAAACAGTGATGAGTGAGACGAAGCTCGAGAGTGGATGCGGGTGTGGCAGCTCACAGTGAATTAGTTGAGACGACTCGAGAGCGGCTCGGTGTGCAGCTCACAGTGATGAGTGAGACGACTCGAGAGCGGCTCGGTGTGCAGCTCACAGTGATGAGTGAGACGACTCGAGAGCGGCTCAGGTGGTGCAGGACTCCAGTGAGTGAGTGAGACGACTCGAGAGCGGCTCGGTGTGGCAGCTCACAGTGATGAGTGGAAACGACTCGAGAGCGGCTCGGGTGTGCCAGCTCACAGTGTGATGAGTTAGACGACTCGAGAGCGGCGGAAGGGATGAGTGCAGGCTCAGCAGTGATGAGTGAGACGACTCGAGAGCGGCTCGGGTGTGCAGCTCACAGTGATGAGTTAGACGACTCGAGAGCGACTCGAGTGTGCAGCTCACAGTGATGAGTGAGACGACTCGAGAGCGGCTCGGTGTGCAGCTCACAGTGATGAGTGAGAAGACTCGAGAGAGCCGACTCGGGTGTGCAGCTCACAGTTGATGAGTGAGTTACGACTCGAGAGCGCTCGGGTGTGCAGCTCACAGTGATGAGTGAGACGACTCGAGAGAGCGGGACTCGGTGTTGCAGCTCACAGTGATGAGTGAGACGACTCGAGAGCGACTCGGTGTGCAGCTCACAGTGATGAGTGAGATGACTCGAGAGCGGCTCGAGTGTGCAGCTCACAGTGATGAGTGAGACGACTCGAGAGCGGCTCGAGTGTGCAGTGTTCTTGGACTTCTGTTGCTGTAGAAAGAGTCATGTTGATAAACAGGATTTCCTGATCTTAAAGATGCTGTCTCTGGACTCCTCGTCTCTCGTTTGGGAAGTGAAAGTATCTCTGTGATTCCTGCAGATCCCAGCAGACGGATCCATACTGGCAGATCAATCCCACAATCCCTTCTTCTGGAGTTCTGCTCCAGAGCCGGCTTTTCCAGGATTACCCAGAGGAGGCTCCCGCCGCAGACGCTTGCAGATGCATTTACTGTGTGTGTGTGTGTGTGTGGGGGGGGATTTCCTCTTGATTGAACCTGCATGCAGACGGGATTGATGTGGGATCAGGGCCTCTTCCACCTCCCAACATCCTGCATTCAGGGGTTGGGGGGCTGAGGGAATGTGGAGCACTGAAAGCTTAACTTTCAACCCCCCCCACCACCCACATACACAAACCCCTGCTTCTATGAACCTGCTCATCGCAGAGGGGATGAGGCGGCGCTCCTCTTTCCATCAGGACATCTCGTTCTCCACGCTGACAGTGTAGGATATGGAATCATGGAGAGAGCAAAAGGAACAGAGGATTGAGTGAGGAGACAGGAAGGAACATCTCTCAAGTTCATGAGCTCCTGGGCTGGACAAAGAGACGCCGCAGCGCAGGGATGAACGCTCCCGCCATGATGAGGATGATGATGATAGCGACGGTGAGGACGAAGGACGCACTTATAGCGTATTAACGTAGCAGGGATTAGGACGGGTTGTGTCCCAGTTTTTGAGCGGGAACAACAAGAAGAGACCCAGTTCTGTCAGCAGAAGGACTGATGAAGAACGCAGCTCAAACACCTTCACACCTCCTGCTTCCTGCTGCTGACTTCCTGTCCTCTTAGCTTTAAACATGCTGCCTTCACACAGAAAAACCCAGAATCTAACATGGTCTGCTTAAAGGTTGTCTGTTAGAAACCAATGGGATTATTTGATCATGATAACAAACTAACTTTTCCCTAACAGGGAATGTTTCACAGAATGTAAAATAACTTGATTTTAAAAATTCATAATGAATAGAGTTTTTACTCTATAGTTATAAAAAAAGTTAAAAAATGAATACATCTAATACATAAAATTCAGAGAAAAAAGAAATCATGTCAAAATAGTCATTCATGTATTGAATTCATTTACATGATGTTGCCTTAAAGTTGAGTCATGGCGTCAGAGAAAAATACCTTTGTCTTTTAACACCTGGAGGATTCAGCAACAACTATCCAAATATAAAGTTGAACCAGTCAGATTCTGACCGGGTTCTGTTCTGGACGCATCTGTCGTCAGCCTGGATGTGTGTTTGGGTTTTGGGGACTGACCTTTGACCCCTCAGCGTGTTTGCTGTCTGTCATCAGAGGGTGATGCCAGTGCAGCAGTACAGCATGAACAAGGAGCTGTCTGTGGTGCTGAACCAGCATTGGCTGTAGAGCAGGGATGTCAAACTCTGTCACACAAGGGGCCAAAAGACAAAACACACCTTAGGTCACAGGCAGAGCAGGATAAACATTTATTACACTCCCTGAAACTGCATTTGTAACCCGTGTGCTATCCTAGGCATGTTTACATTAAAAATGTGGTTAATCTGGAGCCCAAAAGACAGCAGGCTGAACTTTATTTAAAGGATTTTTTTATCTTCATTGGTGACTGTGGTTGACTTAAAATCCTGTCCACCTTTGTCATGGGAAGAATCACACATCAACGTAAGAGTGGGGTCATCTGGACCCCATCAGAAAGCGTGAGGGCTGAAGGGGCCATACCACTTCAAACGTGTTTTCCTTTTTAATGCATTATAGTGTACAAACCTCACTATAGCTGCAGATACTAATCTGAACGGGCTGCTCTGATTTGTGTCGACTTGCTGTGGCGTCAAATGAAGCTCTAGAAAATCTGCATTTTTACAGCCCCACCAGGAAACCACACCACCACATGTCTTTGATGTAGCACCAGCCCAGGAGCGTCAGAGTCCAAACCAGCAACGACAAAGAAACATGCATGCACGCTCCCCCCTGAACCCTCAGGGGGCTGCTTATTGCTCTGGAGGGAGCTTTGGGGTTCCTTGGCTTTCTCTGTTTCCCTTTTCTCATTATTTCTGGGAGTGAGCTGTCCCCCAACATGGTGAGGAGCACAAAATAATATTTGTGGCTCTGCTTCATCTTAAATGTCAGCCTTTCCTCGCTGTCCTGGGATTAAATTTGATTGAAGCGTTTACCGTCAAAGTAAAGCCCCGTCTGACCTTTGGAGAGTTTCCCATCACAGAGCACAGGGCTTTTCATAAATCTGAAACGCTGTTATTTCTGTGGCTTTGCTTCCGTACTTTCTGAGGACTGCTCTTACTGGGGTTTGAAATGTGGCGTCTGATGCTGGTCTCAGTGTTTTTGTGAGGTTAAACAGCTGTTTGAAACCTTTGAAATCCCTGTAACCATTGGATGGAACTAAGGGGGAGTTGACCACTCCCCTTCCTGGTGTTATTCTCTCACCAGCTACTTGATCCATCTGAGCAAAGGGCAGATTCTGACAAATGATGCATGGTTTTATACTTCAGTTTAGAAAACTAGGTCATAATGGTGTCTTTGATAAAGTGGTCGATGAGCCACTCCAATGAAAATTGTGTTTTGAACATGTTATTGATGGATTTTTCTGATGATGGAGGACATGTATAAAGGAATTTAAGGTTAAAGCTGCATTTCTGAATACCCTTTTTTTTTTGCTCTATAGGATTAATAAGTAGGGATGTCCCGATCAGGTTTTTTTGGGCCCGATCCGATTCAGAGTCACTGGATTCTGTGGATTTGCCGATACCGAGTCCCGATCCAATACTATTGTAACACATTTAAAACATGAACAAATTAAATAAAAAGATTTGTGTTGTCCCTTATATATATTAACCTTTTTTTTATCATTAAAAACTTAAATAGAACTCTTCTGTGAAGTAGCTTTAATAAACAATAAAAAATAGAACAAATATAAACTAGGAAAATGATCATATTTTCTTATTCTATAAGTGATAATTAGTCATGTGAGAAAGTTTATTGACTTTAGCTTTAATATCTGTAGAGATATAGAACATTTTAGACCAAATGTGATTCCTGTCCTCATTTAGCATTCTCAACCACGCCACCCTGGAATACAGGGTCCGGGGAACCCAAAGGCAGTCCTGAAAAAGGACACGTCGATTCTTCCCAACAAGCCAAGACGTGGTTCCAGTTTCAATAAATAGTTTTATTACAAAGTAAGATGAATTAAAACAGTAAAAGTTAAAAATAAAAACCTAACTTGGGGAAGGCTTACCGGCAGAAAACAAAACTGGATACACCCCACAGTGACATGCACACCCACGTGAAAGGGATTGGACCCACACCAGCACACGCACACAAACGAGCCTCCACCGTCGTCGCCCAACACGCTCTGCAAGCACTTCACCCTGGAACGAAAAATAACTACAGTAAGTAGGGTTGTCAGCAGATAAATCAAGCTAAAAGGTGATACATACACACTCTCACCTAAAAGAGAATCAAATTAAAAGAGCAAAATAAATAAAGAAAAGGCAACTGTCCATACAGTCTCAGGGCTCGCCAGGGGCCTGAAGCAGGGGGGTCGCCGGGGGCCTGAAGCAGGGGGGTCACTGGGGGCCTGAAGCAGGGGGGTCGCCGAGTGCCTGAAGCAGGGGGACTGAAGCAGGGGGCCTGAAGCAGGGGGCTGGCAGATCTTTTGTTTCTCTGCACAACACAGGAAACAGAAGCCAGTGAAAAAAAAAAAAAAGAGCACTAAAACTAGCTGTCCAAACAGCTTCTCCAAAAACACCAGTGGTGCGTATTCTGCACCTAAAAACAGATAAAAGTTGCAGTTAAGAATTAAAATGAAAACAGGCATAACACAAACACATGAAGTGCTCCATATCACCTGAATAGCTGGAGGGAAAGGTTTCACACAGTGCGCCTGTAATCCATGTTAGCTGCTCCAGGTACTGGAGTGCTGTTTGGTGACTGAATATAAAAACTCAATTAAAAAAACCAAGACAGTCACTCCGATGGAGACAGCATGGCTAACCTTAGCCAAACAAGCAGAGAGCTGACAACCAGGAAGTAGGCGGGGCTGGGCACCATGCAATCAGATCACCATTTTTATACTCTTCCCCAGGTAGTCAGTGATTGAGTGCAGCTGCACAGACTGCTGCTACAATAAGAATAAATGAAATATCCAATCCTGATCAGAAAAAGGAGTCCGATTTCGATCGAGTCTTCAACCACGTGATCGGGCCGATTTCCGATCACGTGATCGGATCGGGACATCCCTATTAATAAGACGCACTGTCTTCTTCTGAAAAAGTTAAGGCTTATCAGCTTGCCTTATAGTGCGGAAAAATGGTATTTCTTCATTCATATTGTTGTGAATTGCTGTGATGGTCTTGTGAAATACTCACATTATTGTGGATGCACTGTTGGACAAATATTGTCATTGGGAATGTTATGGAGGAAAAGAATGTAAATAAAAAAGCAGGTCTGACTGGTACCATTTTCAGACGTAGGTCCATTGTAAAACAGAATGGAGCCATGAGGGCGGAGCTTGTGTCGTCACACAATGTAACTCTTTGATTGGTGAAGAGGTTTTACGACAACAGGAAGTGTCCGGCCAGCGTTTTTCCCGACTCAAGATCTAAACCGAAACTTCTGTCCTCTTTCCGGCTGGATTTTTCTTCGCCCTGGTGTTGAACATTTCCTTCTTCGTTTCATGACCGTGGTCGGGGGAGGTGTTCTCTGGGGTTCTCCTCCGTGTTTGGAGCTTCAGAGCCTCTGGAGAGTCTGAAGCCAAAGAATCAGTTTCAGTTCTTAGAAGAACTTTTTATTACTTTTCGTCGCACTGCCAATTGACGACAACCATCGGCACGTTAACGCGCTGCCTTCCTCTCCTCGCAGCGCGCTGCTTCTGTCCACGCACTCGGTCTCCCGCCGTCTCCTGCACTAAGGAGCTAAAACGCACACGTTGAAGCATACGCACTCATTTCACCTGCAATCTTATTACAAAGAAAGATAAATTATTTACATAAAGTATTTCCCTTATTCGCACACACACACACACCAGTTCCCGTCTCTGTGTCTCCTCGACCCCTGCGACTGAAGAATGTCCGGTACCGATCCAAACTCATCAAAAACACTTCTGATCTGCTTTAAAAAACATTTATTGAAGAACATTGGAGTGTAACAACATGAAAAGATTCTTTTTCCTTTATAATTCAGAACAATAGACTGTTCTGCAGAGCAGATCCTCCGGTCATCTTTTTCCTTTTCCTTGCGTTTCTGAGTCAGCTGATGCAGATTCTCTTTCACTGACGTGCAGCTACGTCATCAGTCTACACCCGTATGGGCTTTCATGGTCCAACACTCAATGGAAACACTCACTTGAAATGCCAGGACTATTCCAATCGGGCCAAGAGGGGAGTGGTCTGGTCCGGACCACTCAGTGGAAACGAGGCATTATGTTGTGAGATTTTAGTTAAAAACTTAACCTTATCTTAACATACTCATAATTAAAACTCTACTGGGAAATGGTCATACAAGGACTCTAAATGTGAATTTCTAATGAACTCCGGCTGCTCTGCAGATACAGTGTTTGATTCTGTAGAAAAACTGCATCATCACAATGAAAAGACCACTGCTCCCACTTTTACTACGATTAAGATAATCTTAATGGACCTCTAAATATTTCTGTTCGTGAGACCAGTTTAAGTGCTTTAGCTTCTCTTGGGAAGCTGCAGTTCAGCCTCTAAAGAGGCTGAAAAAGGCTGCAAGGACAACTCGTATCTGTTTGGTTTTGGTGTGTTTTTGATGACTCGGCTTCGACTCGGCTGAAGCAGCACTCGACCTGCTTCAGCCGCTGTAGTGTCTGTGCTCTGATGGTCACAGACAGGTGGTTTCTGCCTCGTGTCTTCCTCGTGACGTGAGACCTACAACATCCATGCTTCCAAACCGCCATCAGGCTCAGCAGCTTCCTGTTACTGGGGATATTTGTTGTGGCGGTGGAGGGTGTTTTTATAGCTCCAGCAGCAGCCTCTGCTGCTTCACAAGTTCTTTTGAATGTATTCTTTTCATTCATTAGTGACATTTTTTCTCTCTTTTTGAATGGAGTCGAGCCAAAGCAGAAGTTGCATTTTCTGCAGGGTTTGTGCAGGGGGCTGCCTGCCACTGTAACGGGGGACGCTGAGAGTTTGAGCGTTTGTTTGCGCTCATCCTGACCAGATGACCGCCTGAAGCTGCATAAATGTTTATAATCCTAATAGATTTGTCTCATAAGCAGCAGATTTATACTAAATGACTCCAGTCATTGAAAAACAGAGGTAATAAAGATGATTTAAAGTGCCATAATCCTTTTTTTTATCAAAAGCTGCTCCTGTGAAAAGAATGTCTTTGGTGTTTTTAATGTTTTGATGGCATTTTTCTCTTGATGGAGGACACACATAAAATCATATAGGCTTAAAATAGCATTTTTAAGTATTTCTTTATTCAAATTGTTGTAAAACAGGAGCACACAAAAACAAGTCATATAGTGTCAGATAAATTCCTGCAGAAACTATGCCCTAGAAAACGACAAAGGATTATTTATAGATTTCTTTTTTCCACAAACATCATTATCATAATTAAAAGACCACTGGGAACACTTTTACAACAGATCAAAAGATGATGGAAGCAGGACTTTAAAGAGGCCATACCATGAAAAAACAACTTTTAAGTGCATTATAATGTTCATCCTCACTATAAAGAACCCTAAAGGGGTATTTTGATCCGTTCATGTATTTATGAGTAATCCTTTAAAAACCCGCAGAGTCTGCAGCAGCCCCTCCCATACCCACAAAAGTAAGCAGGTTTTCACAATCTGATGTCACAGAGTAAGACCGCCCCTTTTACAAATAGTCTGCTCTGACAGCTCCGCCCCCAGTCTAACACCAACATCCAATAAAAACGTTCATTCTAGATACAGAATACCGTATATCTTCCAGTTGTGTCTTGTCTTCAATAACTTCCAGCTCAAACAGGTATCAAGTATCTGAGTGCACACATACTCGCGATCTTCTCCCAAAAATTCAAGTATGAATATTCGTGGAGTCAAAGTTTGCTTTTTGCAATTTTTTATTATTATAGTAGATTGTAGTAGAATATTATCTTTGGATGATGTATTTGAAGCCTTTGTGGCCCACAAGAGGAAAAGTTTGCCCACCCCTGCCATCGACCAATGAGCCTCCCCGAGCCTCCTCAGCGTGCCTGCGTGTGTCCCTGGTTTGAGCTTTTTTAAAGATGGATATGCAGATTGTGGAGCCACAGTCCGATCTGGAAGATGCATTGAGTATTTGTATTTATTTTTATTTTTTTTTTATTTTTTATTTTCCTTGAAAAAGTGACATTTAACACATAGAATCCCATAGGGTACTCTTGCATTTTCAATTGATTTGAAACAAAAAAAAAAAAAAAAAAAAACAAAAGAAAAGCAAAACAAGATCAACAATTACCAGAAAGAAAAATAATTGGAAGAAAATAAATGAAATAAAAATTGAGGGGGGACAACCACATCAAATTCCATAGAACTGTCAATGAGGGAAAAGAAAGAAGAGAAAGAAAAAAAAAAAAACTCCTAGAATAAATCAATTCGTGTCTGGATAAGTGGTCTTGTATAGCTTATCCACTTTGCCCATTGTGCATTAAAAGTATCTGTCTGTACTTGAATTGAGGCAGAAAGCCTCTCCATTGTGTAGATGTTATGTGTTATGGCGATCCAATCTTCTGTTGTTGGTGGTTCCTTGGAGAGCCAATTTTTGGTGATTGCCTTTTGCACGTTGCTATCAGAATGCATAATAATTTCTTATCGGTCTTGGTAAATTCGTCACATGAACAGTAACAAAAATACATAATTTCAAACGAACATGGAAAGTCAATCCTGAAGATACTCTTCAGATGAGTGTGGACCCCTGACCAATAGCCCTGAATGGCTGAACAGCTCCAAAATATGTGGAAGTGGTTGGCCTTCTCGCTACCACATCTCCAACATTCATCATTGGTTTTGTAATGCCTTTGTTGAGCAGGGGTAATAAAAAATCTCATAAGGTTCTTCCAACAAAATTCCCGCCACAAGTTCGACCTGGTTATTGTCCACTGAACCTGACAAATCTTTTCCCAGCTTTCTTTGGAAATAATTATCCCGCTCCCTTTTCCCATTTTTTTTTCCACATATAACGTGTTCTGACCACTACTGTCCATCATACTCGAGTATAGTTTAGAGATAATTTTACTCGGTGGCTTGGATTTTATCAATGGTATAAATATTTGCATAAACTTGTGTTCATCGGTGGGTATTTTGATGTTTTGGTTAAAATAATGTCTCACCTGCAAATATCTAAAAAAGTCTTTTGATTCTAGATTATGTTTTTTTGTAAGATTATCAAATGATTGAAATGCCCCCTTGTGAGTAAATGAAAAATAATCTGTCAGCCCTTTGTTGATCCATGTCTTAAATAGATTGCCTAGTTTGTTTGGGGTAAATTCAGTATCAAAAGCACACCATCTTAAAATCTTAGAGTATTCCTCTAGATGACACATTTTTACCGTTTTTTCCAGGTGGAAAGTAAAGTAACTAAACTTTCATTTGTTGTGTCTATATTATCTTGCAATTTAATGTCAGACATAAGTGCTGATAATGGTACGTCGTTTAGATGTTTTTCCTCTAGGTCTTTCCATCCGCTGTGTAATTTGGAGAACACAAACAACGAGTGGTCTTAACTGCGCCGCAAGGTAATACTTTTTAAAGCACGGGAGACTCAATCCACCTTTATCCTTACTTAATTGTAAAGTTTCATATTTAATCCTTGGTTTTTTTCCCTTTCCATATATATACTTGAAATTAGTCCTATCAAGCTCTGCAAATTGTTTTTTGGGTATAGCACATATCAAGGATTGAAATAAGTAAAGAAACTACGGGAGGATACTCATTTTGATTGATTCTATTCTTGAGTATAAATCTAGGAAGGGTATCAGTTTCCATCGCTGAATGTCAGATTTTATTTTTGTGTAGAGGGGTCCGTAATTAACTTCGAACATCTTATTAGAATCTCGATGTATTGTAATACCAAGATATTAATGCTGACTGCGTCCATTTCCATTTATATTTATCTTTTAATGTATTTGGCGGGTCATAGTTTAATGCTAATATTTGAGTTTTATTCACATTAATTTTATATCCTGAGAAGGCCCCATATTCTTCCAACACTTTCAACACTATGGGGAGTGTTTGTGTGGGGCGGGATAATGTTAATAGCAAGTCGTCTGCAAATAAAGCTAATTTTTGTTCTGTTCCCATTATAGATATTCCTGTAATGTCCCGTCTCTGTCTAATCCACTGACTGAGTGGTTCAATGCATAGGGCAAAGAGGAGCGGAGAGATACAACAACCTTGTCTCGTTCCTCTTTCCAAAAGAAAGGTTTTTGAAAGATCTCCATTTACCTTAATTTTTGCAACTGGGTTTTTATAGAGTCCTGATATTATGTTAATTATACCTCTACCGAAACCAAATTTGTTAAGAACTTTATAAAGAAATGACCACCTGACCGAGTCAAAGGCTTTTTCCGCATCTAAGCTAATTACTAGACTTTCTAATTTATGTTGTGTAATATGCCTCAAAATGTGTAAAACTCTCCTAATACTATCTTGTGTTTGTCTTTGTTTTACAAATCCTGTCTGGTCCTGGTGTACTAAGTTGGGTAAAATAATTTCTAATCTTTTTGATATTATAGAAGTAAATATTTTGTAGTCTGTGTTTGGACGATAACTACCACATTCAAGGGGATCTTTTCCCTCCTTTGGGATGACCGAGATGATTGCTTCGTTCCACGACGGAGGAATTGTTTTCTTTTTCATCACCCAGTTGAAAGTTTTCGTCAGGAGTGGCATTAAAGAGGTTTCCATTGTTTTATACCACTCAGGCCCAAACCCATCCGCTCCTGGCATTTTCCCCTTTTTCAGTCTTTTAATGGATTGCGAAATTTCTTCTTCAGTTATTACAGAAATAAGTACTTTATTTTGTTCTTCGGTAACAGAAGGTAAATTAAGTAGAGTTAAAAACATATCTATTTCACTATGATTATCAAAATGGGGTTGAGTATAGAGATCTCTATAGTAGGATAAGAAACTGTCTTATATTTTCCCGTTCTGTTTCTATTCTGTTATTTTGGGGATTCTTTATTTTATTGATGGTTCTTTCAGCTTGTTGTTTTCTCAGTTTATAGGAAAGAAGCTTTATTGATTTTCCTCCTGCCTCGTAATGCTGCTGTTTAGTGAAAAGAAGCTTTTTCTGAATCGCAGACATATTGATTTCATCTATTTCTCTTTTTAATTTTAACATTTCAACCTTAGTCTCGCTTTTTAAGCTTATTGAATGTTCTTTTTGTAACTGGAGTAGTCTGTCATCAAGATTCTGAAGTCTTAGTTGACTTTCTTTTTTTTTATGTGATGAAATACTAATTAATTTTCCTCTAATCACTGCCTTCATTGCGTCCCAAACCATTACCGGCGAGACTTCGTCGTTGTCGTTGAGCTCTATGTAATCCTTTAATTCTTTTATAATCTTGTCTTTATTTAATGGGCAGTTTAGGATATTTGTGTTTAATCTCCACATTGTACACCTGTTTTCCTTCTCTAGATATATATAGATGGTTACTGGGTTATGGTCAGATAGGGTACTTGCCTCTATTTTGCAATTTTTAATCCTAAATAAATCGTTTTTAAACATAAAGATGTAGTCAAGCCGTGAGTAGACCTTATGAGGGTAAGAGTAGTGGGTGTATTCCTTTCCAGTTGGGTTTAAGTTTCTCCAAGTATCTACTATCCCTAGCTCCTCCATAACCTGTACCATTCTTATTCCAATTTTTCTGCTGTCGCTTTTTCCTTTTGAGGAATCTAAAGAGGCATTTAAAGTAGTATTGAAGTCCCCTCCACATATTAATATTCCTTGACTTTTTGTCATCATCAGTTCTAAAATTAGTTCATATGTAGACCATTCACTGCCAGGTGGAATATAGACATTTAAAATACTAAATAGAGTATTTTCAATTTTAGCAGTTACCATTACATATCTGCCTTCTTTATCTTTGTGTTCAGATATATGTTCATATTTTAATGCCCCTGAAATCAAAATTGCCTCTCCTCTCCGCCTCCCGGAGCAGTGTGATGAGTAAAAAACATTTTTAAAGCCCATTTTATTTAATTTTGAATGTTCCACATCAAGAGGTGGGTTTCTTGCAGAAGAACTATATGGGCATTGTATTTTTTAAGCTTGGACAGAGTCTTCCATCTTTTCACTGGGTTGTGCAAACCATTGATATTCATTGTCACCAACTTAACAGTATTACTCATTAGAAATAATTAGCTCTTTCATGGCTTTAGAAATGTGGTAATTACCCCCAGAAATTTAAAAAAAAAATAAAGACAAAACATACAAGTGAGAAAAAAACATAAAATGAAAATCAAACCCAAAAAGCACAAACTTCCAAGGTAGGGGTTAAGGTTGTGACCCTGTTGTACCACTAAAGGCGTCTTCCTCACCTTGTTGTGTCGGGGCCTCAATGGTTCCAGCCTCACTGTGGAGGGTACACCCCCAAAAACAAAACCGTTCTGCATCCTTACAATTCACGTAAACATAAGTCTGGTCTTTTTTTTTTTTTTTTTGTATTTTGTAGTATTTGTATTTAAACACAGGGAAAATGCCACTTCATGTGGCATCCCTCATAAAACGTTGATGTTGTTATCATGAATCCACAACTTTTACAGTTAACAAAATAACACAAGACCATACACGTGAGGAGCAACGTATGCAGACGTTGTAACGTTAGCTGTTGGATTACACGCTTATGTATTCTGCATGATTTACTTACAGGTCTGACCTCTTTTGCCTGTTTGATTGTAGGAATGACGCCAGCTCTGAGATTTAGTCTCTTCACCAATCCACTCTGATACTTACCAAGTCACCAACAGTCACCTGTGAAGTGTTGATGGCAGATCTGTCACGCGCTCCTGAAGATAAATGTGCTGGCTCTTCTTTTGGGAGTTTAAACAAACGCCTAAACCTCAAATGAGCTACAAAAACAACTTTGTCTCAAATTACAATGTTTTGCTGATGATGACCATATGCTCTGTGGAGAAACTGGGTGTGTGCTCATTGTAGTCTGGGGTGGAGCTATTTCACAGATTTGGATTTATTTTGCAAACAGAAGCAACGTAGCAAAGAAATCTGTTTTTTTTTTCAAGTGAACAGCTTTGGGCACAAATTCAAGAATCCCATTTAAATAGAACTCTTGTAAACTTGTAAACATCATAACTTGTAAACAGTTTAATCAAATGTAGAAGTGTCTCAGTCCTCAATACTTGTAAACATGAATACAATAAACTCCAACAATCTCATCTGTTCTCTTAAATCTTGACATTCTGCAGTACTACACTCTTTATTTTCCAGTGTGAGGACCGTCATATAATGAACATTTACAGAGATTTAGTTCTCTGTTATCAGGAAGTCCAGCTGTATGTGGAAAGTTGTGTTTTTACTAAATCATCTTCAATGTGAACATAAAGCACATGCAGGTATATCTAGATTTCTCTGTAAATCTGGACGTGCTGCTACTCTATATTGTAGATCAACTGTTTTCATGAAATGACTAAAGTCTCATTATCAACCAGTGAAAAAAGACTGCAGAGATTTAACAATAAACTCTCTGATGGAGTCAGATATTTTCTGGTGTTTATCTGAGGTAACACTTTAGAAATAGATCTGGATGTTTTCATTGTTTCCTGCTTAGTTGTTCAACTTTAACACAGTGACAGAGCTGGATGATGATGTCAGAGATGGATGTTTATTCCCACACTGTAGATATATAAATGAGGAAAATCTATCAGATATTGGACTTCTCATTAACACATTTCTCTCCCTGATCCTCATATTTGACGTGAACCCGAGATGTCTCCACACCTCAGGTTTCAGTGTTGGTGGAGCGTCTTCAGAGCTGGAAGCTGCTCACTCACCTATCTTGGCTTGCCATCCACAATGGGCGGCATCACTGCAAACAAAGCAGCCACTAATTGAAAAGTCCACGAAAACGCGCCTGACAGTCCGACATTCTGCATAGACTCCCCACTGAAAGAGGCTGCCCAACATGTCCACTCCCTTTAGATATGGTTTTAGCTTTTGGGCTCCGCCTCCCTGGGTAAGGCCAAAGTAGTTTCTGGTTGGGAAGGGGAGAGAGTGAGAGCAGACCTGAAGCTGACATGAATACAGACACACACCGAAGGCAGCTCACAGTGGTACTGAATAAAGAAAATGCGTACCTTGAAAAATGCTGTACTGAACTCTGGAACTTGTTTGGAACTTTTGTATCGAATATTGTTGCGTCCCTAATGCTGACATCAGCACAATCGTGGGTATGGGAGGGGCTGCTGCAGACAGCGCAGGTTTTTAGAAGATTACCCTGAAATGCGTGAACGGATCAAAATACTGCTTAGGGGTTCTTTATGCAGATGAATGAACAATAAAATGCACGTAAAAGCTGAAAAGGTAGAATGTTCATGGTATATATAAGATTTGTGTTTAACAGATGCTGCAAATGTATTGAGCTGCTTTTATTCATAGGTTTGTATATTTAGGGATTCCCTGTACTGTTATATTAAACAAACGGTGGTTGACCTCCTCCCTGACAGATGCTGTAATGTGACCGTCTGCAGGCCATCATCTGAGGTAACTACACTCCACACCACCGGCTGACACAGCGGGTCAACCGCTGCAGCTCTGGGCTTTCAGGCCAAAGCTGCTGCTCACTTTCATTCATTCAGGAGTCAGATGGTTTGACGTTCGGCTTGGAGCAGCATTGTTTACAGCAAACCTGAGAGTTTCTACTGGAGGACAGCATGAGCTTGTCTCCCCCAGTTTGCTCAGATCCATTTTTTTGGAGGAAACCTGTGCTAAAAGTGGCAGGAAAAGGACTTGCTCCCTCCTTTTCTATTTTTCTTGAACATTTTTATCGCTTCTGTCACTCCTCTGTCTTTACCTCTATTGTCTTTTCGATCCAGGCAGTCTTGCAAATGCAGCTCAGGATGAGTCATAAGTCTGTGAGCAGTCCTCTTGTCCAATCAGCAGCAGTGATGAAAGTAGCAGCTCCTGCAGCAGAGTGATGAAGATCAGCTCCTGCGCAGAGTGATGAAGATCAGTTCCCTGCAGCAGAGTGATGAAGATCAGCTCCTGCTGCAGAGTGATGAAAGATTCTAGCTTCCTGCAATGGCAGAGTGATGAAGATCAGCTCCTGCAGCAGAGTGATGAAGATCAGCTCCTGCAGCAGAGTGATGAAGATCAGCTCCTGCAGCAGAGTGATGAAGATCAGCTCCTGCAGCAGAGTGATGAAGATCAGCTCCTGCTGCAGAGTGATGAAGATCAGCTCCTGCTGCAGAGTGATGAAGATCAGCTCCTGCAGCAGAGTGATGAAGATCAGCTCCTGCAGCAGAGTGATGAAGTTCAGCTCCTGCAGCAGAGTGATGAAGATCAGCTCCTGCTGCACCGCTGCTCCTCCGTCTGTTAGCTCACATCATTGAGTTACGGTGGCAGCTCTGCTCTTCTCTCCTCATTCGCTGCAGCCAGAAAGGCTCTGCTCATCCAATTAACATCGATCGGACATTCCCAGCGATGAGGGAGGGAGAAAAGGTCCTCATCCAGGCGGGACTCCCTGACTCCTATCCGCACGTTGCTTCTCGTTGGTCTCCTCCTCCTCTCAGGAAGTCATGAAGGGAAATAACTTTGGTCATTCTGTCAGACTCACTTCCTTCACCTTTCTCTTTACGTAGTTCTGGCCAATTAACAAGACTTCTTGTGCGGTGTTCATTGAGCAGCCTTTCCTCCAGAGTCTCAATTAGCAGATTACACATGATCTGTGGAGCTGCAGCTCAGCAGACTCTGGGCAGGTCTCTGGAAACTTCTGGAGAGTTTGGAAGTACTGTCAGCTTTTGTCTCAACTAACAAAACTTAAAAAAAAAAACTTGTTGTTTTGAATTCATGAAAGTTTCCATTTTTGCATTTTGATGGTGGGGTTTGCTTGGCTTTGGCCCAGTTCTCCCTTTTTACACTTTTTTAGTCAAACTCATTACGCTCTTCACTCTTTAAACCTCCCAGAATCCTTAGCATAAATCAGTTGGGTTGATAAATGGGATAATCGATTTGGATCGATCTAAACTTAACATATCAAAAATCGATCTATAAAAATACAGATCAATCTTGCACATAAAGCTAAAGTCTGCAAGCTTAATGCTAACCCTTAATTACCTTTCACATAGGACAGCTAATGCTAACGCTAGGTCGACCTAAACATACATTTCTGACTAAATGAACATCTTTTCACAGACATGAACTTTCCTAACTCTTTTAAGAAAATATTTTTTTGAATTGTCATTTGTGGTTTAAAACATCGTTTTTTGCTCACTCTTTGCTAATTCTTCTTAAAAAAATGTACTGCCATAGCACAAGCTCCACCTAGTGTCCAAACTGAAACGTCCTCCTGGAGAAGCAGAACAATGTTTCCAATGTTAATGATCTGAACATTTTAGTTAGAACTTCTCCTTTAGAGAATCCATGGAACACTGGATGATGTTAACAATCTCAGTATTTCACTGATACATTTACAGTCTGAGAACTGGATCAGATTAATAGAGACAACATAAAAATCCTCAATGTAAACGTCCTTGCCCTTAACAAAAAAATAAACAGTTGACTGTGACATTCATCTTTTAAGTTTAGATTGTTTGTACATACGATTTGCCGAACTGTTTCACCAATCAGTGTCATGCAGGCACTTCAAATCTGCAAAATAATCCCATAAGTAATTGTGTGTAAATAAGTACTAAAATACATTGAAAAGCACTTACATGGTTGTTGTTGTTCAGTAACAGAAAATGCATCTCAAAGTTTAATTTGAAATGGAATGGTGTTAATATAGAAAGAGTTCATGAATTTTGATTTCTGGGAGTTATTGTTGATGAGAATTGAAAATGGAAGCAACGTATTGTTTAAATAAAACAAAGAATAAGTAAAAATTTTGCAATTTTTAACAAAGCAAAATATTGATTAAATTACAAAGCTAAGCATATTTTGTATTTCTCCTTGATTTTACCTTATTTTTCTTATTGTTTGGAAGTCTGGGGTAATTCTTATGAGTCAAACTTAGAACTTTTAATAATTCTGCAAAAAAAAATCATTACAAATAATGCACTCGACTCCCTACAATGAACACACCTCTAAACTATTTTTAAAGTCCAGAATACTGAATTTTAAAGATTTATGTTCTCTGCAGACACTGCTGGTCATGTTTAAGGCCAAAAACGTTATGTTGCCACAGAGTTTACAAAATATTTTTGTTATAAATGAAAGTAATAGTAGAAGAAATTATGACTTCAAGGTACTAAAGTAAAAACTACACTGAAACAAATGACTATTTCCTTTTCTGGGGTTAAAATGGAATGCGTTGGATTGTTTGTTTTAAGTTTCAATGTAAAAACAAAATGATTGATTTGTACGCAGCATGTCGTTAATATTGTGTTGCTGTCTGTGATATTGTTTTTATTCCGGGTTTTCATTGTGTGTTTGTTTTGATCATGCCCACTCATTTAGTCATATGTTGGTATTCTATGTAATAATAAGAGTCTTCCTCCTGCTCCTGTTCTCCCTTAGTAGATTGTATGTATTGTACATTCTAACTGAAAAAAAAAGAACAAATGAATAAATAAATTTAAAATAACATGGGAGTCCATGTCCCACAACAACCCCAGGCTCCAAAATTCTTCATGAACGAGGCAGTGTCCCTTCCTTTACAATGATTTCACTGCCAAGACGCTTTCTGTCCAATACTAGAATACAATAAAAGAATATACATACAGTACATATTGCAACAAAATCTATTAAACTGCACAAGGAGCACAAACTTGATTAAACAGCTCACCAGTTGTTCTTGAACTGGATCAAACTCCCTTTCCCACGGCTCTAGAGGTGGTGGGATCTTTAGCCGTTTCTACAGCAGTGACCATGGAGGGTTCAGGAGGAGTTGGGGTTGTTGTGATTCCTGGTAGGGACGTGGTTGTTGCTTAAAAACAAAAAAACATATCAAAATGACAAAATAATCCACTAAAGACTACCTGCAAAATGTAGCAACTTACCAACTGGTGCATCAATGCATTCTTCAGTAAAGTTTGGATTATCTTAAAAAGAATAAATAAATTGATAAATAAACAAACAAACAAATAGGCAGACAGATACACAGTGCCAGATTTAAAACACAAATGCCAAAAAGAGAGGTATTACCCAAAACTGCCTGGCTGTGGACATTCCTTTGGATGTCTGTCTGGAATTCTTTTTTGTTATTTTTCCTCACATTGTGATGGTGGATGATGCTGTGCATCAGGAAAACATGGGTGGATGGCAACGGCATGTTCAGAAAGTAGTTTTTTTTAGTTTTACAAACAGCTGTTCTGCAACTTGACTGTTAACTTTGCCAGCAGTCTACTAAGCTGACAGAGTTACTGGACCTCTCGCCAAATTAGTTGGGGACCCCTGCTCTATTGTCTCTGAGGTTCTCCGGCAGGCCGTTCCACAGGCGAGGACCGTAATGATGAAACAAAACCTCACCATGTGTTTGGTCCTCACCCAGTGGTGTAGTCTAGAAAATTCTAGACAGAATACTCTGATTTTTCTGCCATGACTCTTACTCTCACCTTTCTATTAAATATTAAATCATTGGTTCCCAAATTTCACAGATTGCTGCCCTTAAATCTGTTTCTGTTCCATAAAATGCCTTTTTCAACAGTTTTGTCTTTTTAAAATTATTTTATTGAAAGTTAGTCTCTAAGGTGCCATGAAAAAAAGTGAAAGTTGGAGTTTAGACAGTCATTGAAGTTTTGCTTCTGCAACTAACAAAAAGGGCTTGAAGTTTAGTGTAAACCTGCATTTAAGCAAAGATAGATTTCAGAATTAGAAATGTAAATCAAAAAGACAAACCTGTCATGAAGAGATTTAGTGGTTCTAGACAGTTTTATGTTGGATATGAATCATGAAAGAGTAACAGTCCTGAATCTATACAAAAAAAGAGTTTACTTCATTTTCTGAATGACTTTATATGTTACCATTGGTAAAAACCTTAAACTGAATTTGATGGTCACATTTGCTAAAACCTGAGATTCAGTTTGTTAAACGGATGATTCCCTCTTTGCTTGGTTCTCATAGGAGGATTTCTACATTTTGGAGGGACATTATCTGTGAATTTGGTTCACATCTTCGGTTGCTCGACTCAGACCTCAGAATACCTCGTAACTTTAATTTGATGTATTATTCCCCCTTCTGTACTGTCACAATGATGTGTGCTTGTTTCTTGAGTCCATGCTCTTTGACTCCAACATTAAAGGAGAAAAATATTTGTCTGTCTAGGAAGAAGTTCCACCACTTTGGCCTGAGTGGGGGTGGAGTTCAGACATAGCTCGGTGTTGGTGTTCATAGCATCCAAAGTGTGAGGTGCTCTTTGTGTGTCTGATTAAAATATGTTGAAATATGTATTTCTATTTTTACAGAACGTCAAGCTTTTCAGAAAATCTTGGAGTGAGACTCTGCATGAAAAAACCCTTTACAGCAGCAGGACATGAGACGAGTCAAGTGTCATTTTGTCAAAGTGTTTTAGTGATGAACTGAAAAACAATCAGACAATAAATATGTTTTAAAGACCAACCAATGACGGTATAAGAGAACTGGACCGAGCTAGTGTGACATCACCCACAGTCGCCATTTTTCCAAAATCCAGACACTAGAGCCATCAATCCTACCTGTGATTATTTCAAGGATTAAATTATTAAAATGTGTGAGACACAGGTGTGAAGCCCCACCTCCCGGGATTCTGCGCAGTCCATTCGTTCTGTTCCAGGGCAGGTGTGTGCTGTTTACGTCCAGTCTGGCTGTTAGAAACCAGAACATCAGAATATCAGAAAGTAGTTTGTGTGGACATCCAACAGCCGTCTCAGGGGCATGTGCGGATCACGTGCACGTCCTGTGCGGAAAGCATTGGCGTGCGGGCAGGCGTCCAAATGCACGCACCTCACTACTGACTAGAGAATGACAGCATTCTGACATTTACTGTAATTGAATCAACACAATCTCTGAAAGCATCATTTATTATTTCTGTGAGTGTTTCTTCAACCTAAACAAATACAATAAAAAAACAGGTTAAAATGAACTTTAATCGTGTCTCAGCGTGAGAAACAGAGGTGTGGCGTGAGAGCCAGAGAAATCCATCAAATGTGTGAGTCTCACGGCCAGTGCGTGAGAGTTGGCAGTCCTGAATTATTTATCATCAAAAACACAAACTGATGCGCATCATGGCATATTTTTAGTGGTTCTACTGAACTTTGAGAATTTTTCTAGTGTTTATACTTTGTATACCTACATGTCACATAGACTCAGCGAAGGTTCATATCTATAAAGGAAATCACTTAAATAAGAAGGCCCAAGACTATAAAAAACATTTATAAACTATGGAGAGAACCTTAAAATCAATCCTGAACCGCCCAGGAAGCCAATGCAGCGATTTTAAAACTGGTGTAATATGTTCCCGCCCCCTGGTCCTCCTCAGAACTCGTGCCGCTGAGCTACCCACTTACTGACATAAGCCTTGAGCTGGCTTCAGCAGCTTGTCTGTGTTTCACCCAAAAACAAACATACAATCTTTTGCACAGATGGATGTGTGTATTATGTGTCAGGTTCAGACGACCTAAAAGACTTCTAACATAACAGAGAAAGAAGACACAGAGATTAAAATGTGTACTCTCGAGAGCAGAGCAGGCAGAGACGTGTTCGGTTACACATCCTCTAGTCCAGTGGTCCCCAACCACCGGGCCGCGGACCTGTACCGGTCCGTGGACTCCTTGCCACCGGGCCACGGGAGAAATTTTTTTTTGAGACGGAAATATTTTATTTTGAAAATCGATCAGATTCTCTCGATTAGCTTGAGCGCTAAAAGCAGTTTGGCGGCGTGTAACATGTTTGCAAATGGATCAAATATGTGGGACAGAACAGACACCAGAACCGGTGATTCTACACACCGAGCTGGTCTGCAGAGAGATGAGACTTTCATGAAGGAATCTGATCTTTAGAGCGGTCAAAGAAATGCTGAGAGGAGCTGATCTATACAGATGATCATTTGATCGAAGTTGTGAACACATTGATTGATTAATACAGTGTTTCTCAAATGGTGGGGCGGCGCGGTACGATGGCGGGACAACCCGAGGATCATGCAATTGATGTTAGTTACTGAACAGTTGATCGGAGGACCGTCAGTTGTGACACAGAGAGGAGAAATATTGAATTCAACCTAAAGAATTGCAATGGAAAAATGTTAAACAAAGATGAAAAAAAGCGGAAAGAGAGATGGAAAGCTGAGCGCGCGCATGGGCACTGGGGGGGGGGGAGCAGGACGGAGAGAGAGAGAATCAACATAAACAAAACTTAAAGAAGATGAGATCATTAGAAAAGAAGGAAAACTGGAACCATTTGACTTTTGATAGAATGAAGGAAGAGAATCTGCAGGAAATAATTCTATGTTCTATATATTTATGGCTCCACAACCAACCTGTGCAGAATCTTCTCTAAAACAGAACAGATCATTAAGAAACCAGATTACATCCTCAAAGCTGAGACTCTTTTGTCTTTCTTAACGTTATTGTGAGTTAAAGTCTTTATTTGTTGGTTTTGGACACTTTTGTATTTTGGATTGTGGTTGCAGAGTTTTCTGTTTTTCACTTCAAATGTGTTTAAAAGGAAAAAAAAGCTTAAAATATAAAGACTTAAAAACTGAATAATTAATAACTATTCCTTTTTCATTTATTTTGTATATTTTATCTGGAAGGGATAAACAACAGCATAAATATAATATAGACTTTATAAGAACAAAAACACACGCACAAACGATTCTCCTCAAAGGAAGTTTCTGTGGGAACATAGTGCAGATGAACTGGACCACAGAATACATTCATGATGTCTGTCGGTTGCTCTGATGTAATCATGGGTTCAGAAGTTAAAATAGATGAATAGTGGATTGGAGTTGGACTTGGTGTTCCCGTCTGCAACCATCCTCTCCACCTCTGGTATCAGAAGTGAGATTGTGAGAGTGAGATTGTGTTCAGACTGCCGAGTTGTTTGTCTTGTTGTATAATCTTGTTTGAAAACAATGTAGAGCGAGTTCTGCGCGTTCTGCATCCTACCAGAGCAGAACTTTCCAAAAGTTGCACCAGAAGAAATGGTAGCAGCTTGTTAGTGAGAGCTTTGGCTGCTTCTGTAGTTCCACATGTGTTTAAACTCTCCCAAAAACATTTTTTTATTATTCATTTGTCAATGGAATTTTGTTCTTGTTGTTCATTTTATATTATTGACATAATAATACCGTAATAATACTGTTAATAATAATTACTATTATTTTTCGAATTGTAAAAAAAGTTCTATATATATATATATGTATATATATATATATATATATATATATGTGTATATATATTTATTTATATTACACTAAAAATAAACAACATTTTTTTTTCTAGTTTATGAGGTAGAAATGAAAGTAGTGTTATTTTTTATGATTGAGAATCTGCGTTTCTCTTATTTCCCTGAGCTGACCCACCAATAACTCAGCCGTCTCCTCTCACCCCCAGTATAATCCTCACCCTCCACAGCCGTCTGGTCGCTCACGTGAACCGTCTCCCCGACGCTTCTGTTCTGCTTCATGCTGATCAAACCTTCATGTCAATGCCAATTTATCAAAACTGTATACAGTACTTTTTATACAATAAAATGTAATACAGAACCCCTTGCATTATTTTAAGAATCTCCAAATACTCTCAATAGAGCCATTTGCCAGAGATCATCTCTGTCATCTCATCCTCTGTCACCATGACTCAGCACCTTGAATGGAATAAACAGAATCTGGGAGAGCGCTCCGAACTGCCAGAGTGTGGAGTAAAGAACAGCCAAGGTCAGCAGACCCAAGATTCCACTCTTGTTTCTTTATTTTCTTAGAACAAAGGAGCTTTGATGAAGAGGAACCTCCAGTCCAAAAATGACTCACAACTCAGGGAGGGACAAGGAGCACGACTCCAGCCCGGCGCGGCAGGGGCAGGGGCGGGGGCGGGGGCGGGGGCGGGGGCGGGGGCGGGCCAAGGCGTTAAGACAATCCAGCAGTGAGTGGGGAGACAGAGCAGGCTTTTAAAGGCTGCAGCACAGGTGCACACAGGTGTATCCACTGACCTGCTAATGAGCACAGAGCTGCAGCAGGTCATGACAAGAACATTCACATGCCCAAACAGTAACACTGAAAACAGTAAAAAGAACAACACAGTCTGCCTCAGAAAACACACAAAAGCCACAGAACGTCAAACAATAGTTTCTGCTGGAGTTCATTAGAAATTTGTCTCTGAACTCCAGTGTTTATGTTTGATTTATTTTAACTTTTCAACCATTAACACAATAATTCAAGCAGATAGTTACAATCTGTCAAAGATTTTACGTTTAAGTGTCTCTGGCGACGCCTCAGATGGTAATGTGCAGAAAACACCAATTTCAGAGAAGTGGGTCTTTAGTTCGAGGAGCGGAATTGTGATGTCTTGAATTTACAGCCACTGTTTTGCTGCTGAACCCTGTTACATGAGTAAACTGAAGCAGGGCTGGGACTCACTGGGTACCTCACGATACGGTGGCTTATGCCAGGGGTCCCTAACTGTCGGACCCCGAGACCCTTTTATCTGGACCACAAGTAATTTGAATAAAATCTATATTACATTCATCTTTACCCTCAGCAATTTTTGAACAGGCGCGTGCGAGGATAGCTACATGTGGACTGGGGTCCTTCAACCCACAAAAGTTCATAGTGGTGTGCTAACGTTAACATACTTCGGACGAAAAGTTATCGAGTAATTGAGTGAACAATGGTGCTGTCTAAAATGAGAAAAGTGGAAAATCGTGTCTCCTGAGATGAGTGGAGCGACACTCTGGCTTCACTCTTTTTGCCAGCAGAGTTCTATGAGGCCAGTGTTTATCATAAGCAGTCTTTGCTTGTGTTCACAGTAGTAGTGCTTCTTGATATTAACAAGTCTCAAAACTTGTGAGACATAATACCCACCAAATATCTGAACTGAATAGAAAGTACATGTGTACAACACACAGAGACTAACAACACAACAATGGCCTTATGAGTGCTCATAACAAAAATGTACTTACAAGTACAACAGGAGACGTTTTCCTTCTCTCAATGTTTGGTTCTACCTATAGTTGTCAATCAGCCGTCTCTTTTATTATAAATCTGATGATATTATACTTGTTATTAAAAATGCTATATTATAAATCTGTCAATCAATTGTTTTGAATGTTGGACGCGGCGGCCAGCAGGCTCCGCCCACTTTTATTGAGGCATCTGATTGGTTAGTTTATAACTTGAACAACTCGAATTACAGAAAAAATATTGTGGAAAAATATTGATTTTCAAGAAGATGTTAAAATGCTAAAATGGTTATTCTGACCAATACGAGTGGGTACTTCATAGGGAGAGGGGGTTCCCGCTCAGTCCAGTTCTGATGCAGTCAGTGGTTGACACCCTGATGAGTTTGTGGTTACTTTTTCGTGTCCTGACGTCAATGACTGTCTGTCTTAACCTTAAACAACAGAAGCAAGAAGATAACTTTTAGCTCCTGAACAATAAAGCTTCATCATTTCCATATCAAGTTCTTCCTAAATGAAAACAAACACCATGGTCGTGCATGAGGATCACCTGAAATGACAAAACTGTCCTGGTGCTGCTAGCTGAGCTGATCTGAGCTGAACTGAGCTGATCTGAGCTGAACTGCTGTTTCCTGTGGAGTAAAAGCCTCATTTGTCGGCATAAATGTTCTCCTTGCGCTCCGTCAGTCACTTTCTCTGGTTGACCTTCTCTCTTCTCTGCAGTCTTTGCAGACCCTCTGAAAGCCTTGTGACTCTCACCAAGAACCGCGTGTGTGTCTCATAGTGAGGAGCTAGAAAAGAACAAGTTTGATGATGGAGAGGAGGTGCAGAAGACGGCCTGGACTGAGTGTTGGCGTGATCATTTGGGGGGGGGGCATGCAGAATAGAAGCAGCTAAAAATAGCGGAGTGTCTCCGAAGGCTTGATGTAGGCAGAGGAGGAATCACCTCTGCAGCCTGCATGCTGCTGCTCATCCAGGACTATTCAACTGCAGGTGCTTCAGAGCTGCCTTTCACTTCCTCTGTCTGCTCCTTAATGTCTTAATAAGTGTTATTCTGATTTGACCTTGGAGACGTTTGGAGATGGCTCTGGGGCTGGAGAAGCCGTTTCATCCTGAGCTTGACTGCAGGATTAGCGGCGTGTGTGCCGCTGCTTTTTATGGTCACGTTCTGGTCACAGCAGCAGCAGTGACTGAGCTCATGTAGCATTTCAGTATCTGTTCCCTCAAAGGTCAGCGCTGTCGAGCCCATTCTCAACTGCTTAACATCATAATTAGAAAGACCTCCAGTTCATCTGTGTGCAGAAGCTGGACGTGCATTTATCTGATCCAGTCATGAAGACCTACTTCATCAACTGAAGATGCTGGTTCCATGTTTGAAAGTGCAGGAGCTCTTTTACTTACAGAAGAATGTTAAAGGATTGTAGAAGATGAGGCTGAAGGGATTGAAGCCGACGGTGATGCTGTCAGAACGGACTGAGTGTCACATCATCAGTAGAAAATGGTTTTACTTTAGTTTCAAGTTATGTCAGTCGCCATTTTTTAGTGATAGCATTGTTGGAGCCAGACATCTTCAGTAAACAGTGATTGGTCCATGTCTGTCTGAGTTTCTATGGAAACCACTCTCACCAGTCAGGAGTGAGCTTGTTGGAAGGCCACACCCCTTCTACTTGAAATCGGTCAATCCAACGATCAAACGGACCTGGCGAGCTGCAGCTCTGCTGCTGAAACAGCACTGCACTGATGCCGCCTGAAGATGCTGCTGGGGGACCGGGCCTATGCTGTGGTTGGAGCTCTGCCGCTGCTGCTGCTGCCGCCGCTGCTGCGGCTGGCGGCACCACCGCTGCGCTACTCTCCTTTTTTACTTCTGACTGTAAATGAATTCTCAGTAAATTTCCTTGATATCTTGTCATGAAGCTCATGTTCCTCCTAATCTTTCCTGAGTCTCTTTTGGGTTTAAAGATTAGATTGAGGGAAGAATTCAGAAAATCTGATGGATTAACAACAAGAACTCGTGGTTCCAGGAACAATTAAAATCAGATCCTGTGGGATTAGAACAGCCTTTAGGATGGATGTAAAGCTGCAAATGAGGATTAATGATCTCGGGTTCTTCCACTCTGTCACACGGGCTGTTAGATTGCAACATAAATGTGTTTTATCGAGGCGGGCTCAATTACCAAGACGCTTTGAGCTGTCCAGGACTGTGTGAGCTGCTGCAGTTAAAGCTACAGTTATGCTGTGAACTCTGGAATATGCTCAGTTAAATTCACAACCAAAAACTGGATGAGAGGTGTCCTTCTTTTTACACATTAAGAAAACACTTCTTTATTTATCCACCACATATTTGAGGCCCAGAATTAGCCTCATTGTGGAGGAACAGATGTTCTATTATCCTGGTCAAGTCTTGGTCCCAATCCTGCTTACAGGTGGAGCCAGCAGGCAAAAAATGGTCAAACAGGAATGAGGCACACAGGTGACCCGCAGGGAAGATCAACTTTTGAGTCTGCTCAGTGATCCTGCAGAGAGAAAATGTTCATGTTTTACTATGGGCGTGCTGCTGTGAACACCTATAGATCACATAGGGCAGGTATCACCAAATGTCGGACCGCTGTCCACATCCGGACCGAACTAGAACAAAACTAGAACTGTGATCATGACAGTTCATCATTTATGTTCTGCATGATGCAGTTCAGAGCATTCAGCAGCAGGTTATGGGAGGAGCCAAACGTGTGGCCCAGCAACCATAAACAAACTTTAACTCTGACTTTGAATACTATAGCAGAGTGTCCGGGTTATTAGGAGTTTATGTCAAAAGTAGGGCTGTAATGGATCACAGATAATCGTGGTCCGTACGGATCCGAACGGTTCGGGACACGTGTGTACGCGGACCATCCCAACCCAAACACGCGCACACACCTGCGCTAACATAATTTAAATCAATTGTCTTTCACATCTGAACTGCATTCAGGTCTAATTCATGTAATGTAAATTCTCCTTGTTTTGACAAACGCTAAAGTCACTTCTTCATGTTTAAAGTCTGATCACCTGAAGCTGCGTGTGGGAGGAGCTTCCGTCAAAAACTTTTCTCAGCTTCATAATAAAGGAAGCGGATCGATAGAAATCAGGTTTATTTAACTTGAATAAAAGCATTGTACACGTTTCCATTTCTGGATCCCCTAATGAGGAGCTGCAGCTGTCCCGCACAGGAGAAAGCTGCAGCTCCGTAAACAGAGTTCAGGGCCGTGAGGAGATGATTGTATGGCAAGCCAAAGAGACCAAAAATCACCAGGAAAAGCGGGTGTGGGAGTGTCACGTTTTACAGAAAACAATTATTATTTCAAATAATTGAATGTTCCCACAGTTAGTTTTGATAAGACAATAAAAACCAAAAAATCATTTTAACTTTTTTATTTATGAATTAATTTGGACATTAGGGGTGTGGGTTGAGAACATTTGTATTTTAAAGGATACTCCAGATAGATTTGGTATTTTCAACACTATTTTTAAACATTCTTTTCTCTCAGTTTTTGTAGATTTGATCTCAAGACATGTAAATTTAATCAGAAACTACATTTTTAAATATGTTTTGTATTAATAAATAGACCTCAATGACCAAATGTTTGGATGTTTTGTGACACTGTCACCACATTAAAGTATATTGGAATGTATGTAACCATGTTGTGAAAAAAAACCTTGCAAGGGCAACATGTTTTCTGTATACTGTTAGAAATAAAGTGGCTAGTGTTTGTAGAAGGATGGACTGTTTAAAAACAAGCACAAATGAACTTAATAGAGAAACAGGGCATGGGCACCTGGAGCAGGAAAAAAGGCTGTCAAGGAAGGGGCGGGGCAGAAGAAGGAAGCCAGGTGTATCACAGAGAACAGAGTCTGGAAGAGGAAGAGAGGAGCTGGCCTGAGGATTCTCCCCCCATCCAGAACCTGTTGCTACCTGCTTTTCGTCACCAAATTACCTTTTTGCTCCTTTCTGTGGATGGATTATCGCATGGGTTTTTTTGTTTTCCTTTTTTTTTCCCTTCCCATTGGATATCATCTTCACAGACTTGGACAGAAACTGGTGAGACCGAGCCTGTTTATTTATTTCGGATTTTTTTTCTACGCGTAGCCTGGACTGAGAGAAGAACTGATCAGTTTCAGAGACATTACTGAATGGTGTGAACATTCATGTTTGTAAATGTGTCAATTGGTGGTGGGCCTGTTAATTGAAAATTTGTTTGGGGCGTGGTGCACCTTAATATGAATACAACCAAGGCAAAAGCTAAAGTGAGACTGTTGTAGAGTGTTTTTTTATGTGTAAAGTGGATGTTGCTCACACATTTAAGCTGTTAAAATGCTTATGTGTACTCTTTCTTTGTGAGAAGGCAGAGAAAGTTGTTACAGTTTTACCAGATGTTATTCACAATCGAAGTTTAAAATGGCTGACAAGAGAACTATGGTGAACGAGCATTCTAGTAGTACTTGAACGCATCCCTCACGGAGACGTGAAAAGAGTCTCACGATAGATTCGTACGTAACTGATGTGTTGTGTGTGTCTAAGAGGTGATTTGTGCGTAGGTTTTTAAAGATTTATGTGTGTAATTAGTTTCAAGCTGTTGTAATTTTAATTTGTGCATGTGCAAAATGTAGTTTGTATTTTTTTACATTTTTAATTTTTTTACTTTTGCACAAAATGTATTATATGAGAATTATGCACGTGAGGAGCAGGAGCAGGAGGAGGCCTGTGAGGAGCAGGAGGAGGCCTGTGAGGAGCAGGAGGAGAAAGAGAAGGTCTGTGAGGAGCAGGAGGAGGCCTGTGAGGAGTAGATGGAGCAGGAGGAGGCCTGTGAGGAGCAGGAGCAGGAGGAGGCCTGTGAGGAGTAGATGGAGCAGGAGGAGGCCTGTGAGGAGTAGATGGAGCAGGAGGAGGCCTGTGAGGAGTAGATGGAGCAGGAGGAGGCCTGTGAGGAGTAGATGGAGCAGGAGGAGGCCTGTAAGGAGTAGATGGAGAAGGAGGAGGTCTGTGAGCAGTAGATGGAGCAGGAGGAGGCCTGTGAGGAGTAGATGGAGAAGGAGGAGGTCTGTGAGGAGTAGATGGAGAAGGAGGAGTCCTGTGAGGAGTAGATGGAGCAGGAGGAGGCCTGTGAGGAGTAGATGGAGAAGGAGGAGGTCTGTGAGGAGTAGATGGAGAAGGAGGAGGTCTGTGAGGAGTAGATGGAGAAGGAGGAGTCCTGTGAGGAGTAGATGGAGCAGGAGAAGGCCTGTGAGGAGCAGAAGGAGGCCTGTGAGGAGCAGGAGCAGGAGTAGTTTGCTGGTACGGCCAGCGAGTCTTAAATGCTGAGGCAGGTGGTGTCTTTGGACTTCAGCTCCTCCCGGCTCCTCCGGCTCCTCCCACGTCTCCATCAGACCTCCAGCCAGCTGCAGGTAGAAGTCGTGATCTCAGGAACGTGAGCTCCTCATCAGATAAGGAATGCTGAAGGCAGACGGTACCTGCAGAGAGTGGAAATCACGCAGGCAGATATCTGAGATGGGGGGGCACAGAGGTCCCTGCCCCGCCTCCATCATCCCTCACATGTCATCCTTCAGCCAATCAGAGTGCAGCTTCTGGCAGACAAGCAGGATTTGGGTCACAACAGCATGCCGAGTCTGCTCATGACGGACGGAGCTGAGGAGAAGGTCTTCAAAGCAGCTTCTGTGGTGGAACTGGGAAGTCCAGTCTAAGGACCTTCAGTTCTTCAGCAGTGAACTGAAGTGAAAAACAATATTTTCTCCTAGAAGCACCTCCATTTTGGGCTCATTAAACTTGATTTTAACTCTAACTCTAACAAATAATCACATATTTATTGTAATATGACGTTTGGGGATGAACTTTGTCTGAATAACTACACATTACAACACATATTTGAGCTAAAACACTAACTGAAAACTCAGGATTACTGTCAAACTGTAATCTGATTATTTCAGTATTTAACTGATACAAATCTAGAAAAACTGTGTTAGTTGTATGTCTTTCTGTCAGCTCTAAGCATGTTCCTGCTGATCCACTTCATGAATTCTAGTTTTTTGGAAGCAAATCAGGTCAATGTAAACTAAAGCACATTTTATGATGATAGAAAGACTGAAACAACACAGACATGCGTCAGCTGCAGCTGCAGTCAGTGTGTGCGGCGCGGGGGAGGCTGGGGCGGAGCTGGGGCGGGGCTGGGGTGGGGCTGGGGCGGAGCTGGGGCGGAGCTGGGGCGGAGCTGGAGCGGAGCTGGGGCGGGGCTGGGGTGGAGCTGGGGCGGAGCTGGGGCGGAGCTGGAGCGGAGCTGGGGCGGAGCTGGGGCGGAGCTGGAGCGGAGCTGGGGCGGAGCTGCCTCACCCCGCGCTGTCTGGAGGATTTGAACAGGAAACTCGTAAATTTGCAGCTTTTTGAATCCCTCAACAAAAATGGTAATCATAGAAAATAACATGTCTTAAAAAAATAACATTTGGTTTTTAATTTTTAAAAGGATTTGAAATGTTGAAATTGGAAATCAAAAAATGTATTGGCCTGCCTGAATGTTGAGTGGCTTCACGCTGAACAGCGGCGTGTCTGAAACCGGAGGTCATTCAGACACGTGCTGCTTCCTATTTCGATCTTCCTTACAGAAGTGCAGGATTGATCATACTTGGATCAGCACCATCACTCTGATCAAAGCAGTTCCCCACCTCTGGACTGATGTATCCAAAATGTCAATAAATACAATATCTATTTAATCGTGTATACAGACCATGGACTGTATCTGAGAACTGGACTGAGTGAATCATTTCAGTCTTTAATATGTTGGGACTGGAGGACGTCCGTCAGCAGTGATTGCTCTACATTGTTATCGGCCATCGTTTCCAGTCATTGTTGTTAGTACAACCATTTTAACCAATCAGGAGTGAGCTTCTTGGAAGGCCACACCCCTACACACCAAGATCTGTTAATTTTGGTGTGATGTTTGATAAATGATCAGATCAAGAATGTTTATTCTGACTAATAGAATGACTGTGTAACAATTCTTTATTTCTCTATAGAAGTCTATGAGATTTTGGCTTCTTGGAGCCAGCAGGTACTTCCTGTTTGGAACACCAGGGGGAGGAGTCACATAGTCCAGTTCTTATTTAGAGTCAAGGAAGTCAACTTATCAAAAGAATCTCAGAACAAACACCTGCAGGTTTGACTTTCATCAGCCCAGAAGGATCAGTAGATTGGCAGAAGTGGAACACCCCCCCCACAGCCGGCAGGAACAGTTGCTGATTGAAAACTTTCCTTTCACTGTCTTCTTTGTTTCTTCCTCACAGCCCAACGTGAACGTTTCTGATGTAAATGTCTCCCATTCGACTGCTTTCTCCAGCGTGCCGGCCCTTCCATCATGAGAGTTACATAAACCCTTGCAGAGGACTGGACTTTTTCCTCTCTTCATTTCAAGGGCTGAGGGTAGAGTCAGACTGCCCTGAAAGCTGCTTGTCTCTGCTGCTCCTTCTGAATATGTAGAAGACCAGAGATTAACCTCACATCAGCAGTACAGCTGTGTCTGTCTGATGTTTGTTAAATACATTCAGTTTAGGGTGGACAAACAACATTTCGGGTCACATGGTCTAACCTCCGGATCCTTCACCGTCTTAAATTCCTGTTCTGTCTGCAGTTCTTGTTTTTGCTCTTACTAACAGTTTGATTAAACATGCCTATCTTAGTTTTCACCTCGATGTGCTACTTATTGTTGATATTAGCATCATACTGGCTTATGGAACTAACTATGCTAATATTAGCATCATGCTAGCTGTGTTGCTACTTTTATAACTGAAAATTGTTCAACTGACGTGTCACAATAGCCTTTTTATTTTACATCATACAGTCACATTGTCTAATTATACTTAAATGATGGCTTTAAGATCTTTAAATCTTCTTAAAGACCCATTCCAATGACAACTTTTTTTTTTAACATATTCTTGTAGCATTTTCTCATATTAGAAGACCTGTATGAAAGAATGTATGATCTAAATGGCATTTGAGTATTTCTTAGTTTGACTCATAAGCAGATGAAAATGCTCAGAGCAATTCCACAGCTGCTGAAAACTGCAGTCAAATGAGCCGTCGTTCACATTTCTGTGGTCAAATTAGCCGTCACTGGATTTATTGAGCAAGTTTCATACAATACTTACGGTAGCAGGTCATGCTCGCCGGGAAAATCCTGAAACTTCGCAGAGCTTTAGGAAATGTGACATAGCACATCATGGATGCAATCATATTACTATTAATGCATGTAATAATAATGTGACACTGACTGTGCGTTTCTGTGGGGTTTTTTTTAGAAATCCAACCTCAAAATCTCTCAAGGGGAACTGAAATAAATTGGTTAATTTTGGCTGTGAATTAAATTTAGTACATCACCAATCCTGTACAGAAACACTTAGTTCTTCAAAGAGCACTACTCCTAAAAATATGCAGTAGTTTTACTGTATAGTTTTTTCAGTAAAGTACATCTGAAATACCATAACATTTTTATTTTCACATGAGTTAAAAGACTTTGGGTAACGTAATAAATTACTTTTTTTTAACTAACTTACCCAACACTGAGGCTAGGGCATGAGCACGCAAACACATATACAAACCAATTTAGTTGAAGTGGTTTAACTAAGGCACACACTAAGCATTTCTGCTTGCATCACACCCTCAGAGGTTGCTAAATATGCTAATATTAGACATTTTTAAAGGGGTCATCCCATGAAGAAGCAACATTTTGAGCTTTTAAGTGTGTTTTCCTGTTAATTCTTCACTGTAAAGAACCCCAAAGTGATTTTGATCCGTTCATGCATTTCTGAATAGACCTCTGAAAACATGTGCTCTAACTACCAGCCCATCCCATACCCATGAAAATGAACGGTTCCTCACGATCTGATGTCACAGAGTGGGAACCGCCCCTTTCAGGGAGAATCTGCTCTGACAGCTCCGCCCCCAGTCTAACACCAAATTTCTCCTCTGAGCTAGTAGTGATCAGATTAAAAAAAAACTTTCATTTTAGATTCAGAATACCGTTTATCTTCCAGTTGTGTCCTGTCTTCAATAAATTCCAGCTCAAACAGGTGTTTGTTACTTTAGCCGCGCTTCTCCTTTAAGATAAAATAAAAAATGCCCTATTTGCTTGTCTTGTAAATATGATATGCTTACACGTTCAGTGCTCCACACATTCTATAATCCACAAAACTTTGTTGGTTTTCATAATGACATTTGTGTTTTCTTTCTGTTAGAAAACTGCGGTGAAATTGTTTAAAATTGTTGAAAAGGTGATCCTTCTTAGAGGTGAGACCTTTAACCTGAATATGATCTTAAATGTCTTGATAGGAAGAGATGAAATCTTACCAGAATTGGGAACACTTTTTTTATTCATCCTAATTTCTCCCTTTCTGTTTGTCATAATTGTCTGTTGTTTCAAGATTGTAAGACTTGCAATTTATTTAAAAACAAAAAAACTTTGTCCCACCCAATTGCAGCTTTTGGAAAGGTGTTAAACCTTTAACACCTGAGGCGTCACCAGTGAAGCTAAAGCACAAAAACTCTAACAAGAAATCCAAGAACATAAACACTGGAGCTCCGATATAAAAGAGCCGGAGAAAACTTGATGAATGTGGCCTTACCCCCTGAGGTTTTGTACTGGCCATTCATAGTGGAGCTGATGATATCGGTCCTGAGTTTGTGTGTCTCTATTCTGAGCAGCATCTCTGACTGCGGAGTTCTGGAGTCAGACGTCTGAAAGTGACTGCAAGCTCTTTCCAGGCTTAACTTACAGCCCCGGCTGAGCTGTGCAGACGTCTTAACCACCGCAGAGTCACGGGAGCCTGTCAGCGTTGGCCTGCTGTTGTCTCTGCAGGGAGCTGCTTCATCCTCAGCAGGCTGGAGGAGCTGCGCTCAGTGATTTCATGGTTCTGGCCGTCTCCCCTGCAGCAGCAGCAGCAGCTCAGCCTGAAGTTTTGTAAAGGATGGAAAACCACTGATGGTGTGATCCAAAGAAAATCCAGCAGGTTTTTTTTTTTTTTCTTTCCATCCTCCTGGTGACCAGAAGCTGAGTATCTGGAACCGACTTGAACATGTTTTAGATGGAAATCATGTTGGCAAACAAACACAAGACGTTTGAAGCTTTTGTTTGGTTGTTGCGTAGTTTTCATAGCTCAAACCTGCACTCCTCCTCCTCCTCAGCTGCCACTGGAGGCCTGACCTGCTTTCTTGGCCTTCCTCATCTGTGCCCCCCCCATACCGTTTTCTATGAGTAAAAAAAGAAGTGCTGGTTTTATTAATTGCCTCATTAAAGAAGAGAAAAGAGCTGCTTCTGTCAGACTGCAGAAAGACGGGGAGCGGGAAGATCATAGTCAATATATTCATATTATCAGGGGAGTGCAGTGATGGAGGAGGGGGCCCTGACCTTGACACACAAATCACAGCGACCGGACACAGTCTTTGTCTGAGATGTGGGCCACGACGACCTTTATTCTAATGCAGAAATAGAGCAGATGGATCATAGTCAAACCACATGCAGACAAGAGCTGATAGGATGTGAAGCCGACTGGGTCCATCATCTGTTGCTAGGTAGATTTCTAAACCCTGACCTTAACATTTGTGTTCTCTTGTCTGCTCTCTCCGCATGCTCCCTGCTGATTGGACAACTTCACTAACTGCTGATGTGACAACAGGTAAGCGTTTTTTGTGCTTTTGTGTGCTTAGCATTTCCATCAAATAGTTGTCTGCTGTTGCTCAGTGTTTGCATGAAGGATGCTAGATGTTCCACTCAGCAGTCTAGCAGGTTCTGGAAGGAAGAAGCTCAAATATTTGCCACCGTCTTTGGGTTCTGAACGTCAAATGTCCAAACTGGAAGGAAGGAAGGAAGGAAGGAAGGAAGGAAGGAAGGAAGGAAGGAAGGAAGGAAGGAAGGAAGGAAGGAAGGAAGAAGGAAGGAAGGAAGGAGGAGGAAGAAGGAAGGAAGGAAGGAAAGGAAGGAAGGAAGGATGATGGAAGGATGGAAGGAAGGAAGGATGGAAGGAAGGAAGGATGGAAGGAAGGAAGGATGGAAGGAAGGAAGGAAGGAAGGAAGGAAGGAAGGAAGGATGGAAGGATGGAAGGAAGGAAGGAAGGAAGGAAGGATGGAAGGAAGGATGGAAGGAGAAAGGATGGAAGGAAGGAGGATGGAAGGAAGGAAGGAAGGAAGGAAGGAAGGAAGGAAGGAAGGAAGGCAGGAAGGACACAGACACAGACACAGACACAGACACAGACACAGACAGACAGACAGGTCATTATCTCTGGTACAATTAAATTAAAACATGCTTCCTGGTCATTGCAACACTCATACGTTCAATCAACCCATTGTAAAAAAAAAAAAAGCACTACTAAAATAATTAATAAAATAGTTCCTAATACATACAAGGTAATTAAAACCTGGAAATGTAAACAATTTAAAAAGAAAAAACAGTATTCTTAACAGACATCCACTACAGGAAGAGCTCCAGGTTTAATGCATCCTTGCCACATTTAACAGGTTTCTGTAGTGGTGGGACCACCAAAATGTCTGGGCCGGACCATTGCCGTAAATAACATTCTATTGGACCACAGCTGGTATGCAGAGGGAAAGACAGCGGCACGCCGGGTGTGACAACAATTAGCACTTTTGTCATCAGTTTATATTTTTTTTGATTCGTTAAGAGTGACCATCTTTTCCCACAAAAGGATCTTTGGTCCCCCGTGGCGTCACAAGGAAAGGATCCATTCACGCAGCGCTGAGACTGTGACCCCGCCCGCCCATATAAATACTGCAGCTTTTTTCCTTTACCTTTATAGTTTCACAGAACGTACATTACCTTAATGACCGGGTGATTGAAATTAATGCTCACCGTAGAAAAAAAGGTTCCCGTGGTGAAATCAAGAAGCTGTAAGAATTCCTGTGTTTGTACCTGGTGAGATGAAGGTGTGGAGATTTTAACGTGTCTGGATGGAACGTGAGCGCGTGCGTGACGGGAAGAGCGTGAAGAAAAGTTTATGATGCACAGCTGTTTTATTTTATCGTCGCTGACATGAATGAAGTTCTGTTTCCTCATGGAGATCTTTTATTTATCAGTATTTCCTGGTTTAGTCGTGTTTATATTCTCTGGTTCCTCTTGTTGGACCGGTTCTGGTCCAGCATGCAGCCTCACGGCTGTAGTGGACCTGATACTGTCTGGTTCTGGTGGGTTCTGTGGTTGATCTGCTGCTGGTTGAAGAGTTTCCAGAAATAAATGAGTGTTGGTTTGAATTCTTCTCTTTTTTTGTATTTAATGTTAGTTAATAATTGTAAATCTCTCTGAGCTGCAACACATGAAAAGTTATTTTATTAAAAAAAGATTGATAAGTTCAGTTTGTTGAATAATAACCAAACAAGGTCAGGTTTGACTCAGACTTACTTTCTGTTCTGCTACATGTTAATAGGAAATATGAACAAGTATTTAAATAAATATTACAGCTGATCATCACTGCATTCACTGAGGGTGAGAATAAAGAATGATGCTGTCCAGTTACACTAAATTTGATGTATCAATCATATTGGTGTTGGTATCACATTACAATAAATGCAGAACTTTTGGTTTTCAAACAAATACAGTTGTAATACTATTTCAACTATTTTCTTTTTTTTTGTTGTAATTTTATTATGAAAGCACAATTTCAAGCTAATATGTTCAAAAGAAGCTAATTGACCTGCTGTTTGTAAATGATATATTTTTTCAGACATATTACATTTTTTGCATTAAAGTTCACATTATAGTTAGAATGTCTGCATAGCTCAGTTTCCTGCTGTAGGACCACGGTTCAGTTTCCAGACCGATCAATCAGCTAAAATCCTTAGACAGATCCTTCAATCTGCTGTATAACTTGATCTCTGTACCTTTAAATCCAGGATTGTATCAGGAAGATCATCCAGAGTAAAACTCTCTGTAGAACCACCTGTATGAATCAGTGAAAGATGATTGAGATGATCTCTGACAGGATGAACAGAAAGATGAACGACATCAGAGTTCATGTTATAGTTGGTGATGGAACTCTAGTTAAGGAGAACATTTAGAATTGGCACTTCCAGTCATAAACATTGCTGACCCCTGATGTAGATGGTCTATGGGCCGGACAGAGAAGCGGCCACGGGCTAGACGGATGATTAGCAAGTAAAGACGAGCAGTACGGGCGGCTGCACGGGGCAGCAATCCAAAGGAGCTGCCAGCTCAGCGCTTCATAGTGAAAAAAAAAGAGTCTGATGTTTTTCTATTATCTGTTAACGTTTGGAACTGCCTCGCCGATAGGGGTGCGTGCACCTTTCGTCTAAAAACATAGTGGCGCGGGTTCAGCGCGAACACGGAGTCACTTTCTCCACTGCTTCTCCACAGTTGGGAGGGGCGGGGCGAGATAAAACACGCCAGATTCTAGCGGAGTCGTGTGCAGCGTCTGACCGTCCAAATGAGACGTCTAGTGTGTTATTGATCTATAAGGTGTTAATGCTAGCGGTACACACGTGGAGCACGTGATTGAAGTGTTGATTATTAAAGAAAAGTGTGGGAAATTTTTATTATAAAGAGGGGGAATTGAATATGAATGACAGCATTTTAAAAACAATGATCCTATGATATTAACAGGCTGAAAGTGCATAGGTTGGCTGAGGGGTCTGCAACCTTCAACACTTACAGAGCTAAAACCCAGCAGGAGCCACAAAGCCTCCCTTCATTCTCTACAATTGAAGGGTGAAAGAGCCACATGTGGCTCTGGAGCCGCAGGTTGCAGACCCCTGGGTTATGCTCATGTCAACAGAAAAATACATTCTTATGTCCATTGACTGTGATAAAGTAAAAGGTTGCAGAAACTAGTTCACTTCTTATGTGGTGACTAACGGTGTAGATTCTCCAGAGTTATGGTGATGTTTTTTCAAATGTTAAAATATAAAGTTCAATTGAGCCTTTAATTAACAGGGAAATATTTCCGTTAAACCACAAGTTTTTATTATAATTATTTGTTTGTTATTTATGATCCCCCACCCCCCCAAACTGTAATGAAATATTTATTTTACATTCTAAATGTGTGCCTAATTTTTCATGTGGTGAAAAATGGGCTGCTCTTGACCATTAAACTCCCGGGCCGAAAAGTTGTCCCAGTCCGCCCCTAGTCTGAGCTGTGTCTGTATTTTTCTGAAGTAGATGCAGACCGCGCATGCGGTTTCTAATATAACAAACACATGGATTGTGAGGGCTGTAATGGCTGTAACCTGTCCAACACCGCGCTAAAATACATGAGATTCTAGCGGAGAGGTGTGCAGCGTCTGATAAAAAGGAGGTGAAGTGAACATGGATGCATACAGGCACTGTACAATAAGGAACAATGATTAACAGGCTGGACACTAATGTTATGGCTCTGTAATAATAATAATAAATTATGCTCTAATAATATGTGCTCTGCATTTTAGCTCTTAACCGGAGCTTTGTCTATTTATTTTTCCCTAAAATATATGTTATCGTGAAGACAAATTCATATTATATATTCTAATTTTATTCTGATGTTGGAAAGGACATTACATTAATATAGTGCTTTAAATTGTTCAAAAAAAGTTTTTACAAAAAATTAAAATATATCTTTGTGTTAAAAATAGTGAAGTAGAATAGAATAGAAACTTTATTTCTATAGCACTTTACAACTGCTTATAGCAGGCCAAAGTGCTTCACAAAAAAAGAAGGAAGAGAGTTTAAAAATTAGACAAATTAAAAACAAAAGTAAATAAAAACAGCATAAAATTACAAACGCAGTCTGCAGTAAAATACATAAATGATCAATAGAATAAAATAAAATGAAATGCCACCAACTACTGAGCATTAAAAGCCATTCTACAAAAGGTGTGTTTTTAAATAACATTTAAAACTGTTAAGGTCCGTCATCATGCGCAGTTCTGCTGGGAGACCATTCCATAGCTGAGGGCCGGTAACAGAGAAACCACGGTCACCCCAGAGTTTCTGTCGCGACCTGGACACCTCAAGCAAAAACTGATTAGCAGACCTTAAAGCTCTATCATAGTAGATTACCAAGGTCATATAATGGTTTTTGGAATATTTGCCAAACATCGGTATTGTAAGCCACGTGTCGTGAGTTACCCTGAGATTCCCAGCCCCAGTGAGCTACTTTATATGCTTATTGAATATAGGATTTGAAGCGTTTCCAAAAGTTAATTTAGCTTTTAGCTTGTGGTTTTTGCTGGGTTTTTTTTGTTTTTTTTTTTACTGATCTGAAAAATGATCTGAACCGTGACCCTAAAACCGTGACACGGTCTAAACTGTGAGTTTTGTGGTCCGTTACACCCCTAATTATTGCAATATTTTGCATATCGAGATACTATCAGTATTGTGTGTATCAGGAATCGCATTGTATCGTGAATTAACATGAGATTTCCAGCCCTATTAGTTGTTAGAGATGATTTTTGCCAATTATCACAGTATCGCAATATTATCAATATTGTGAGCCTTGTATCACATATCGCATCGTATCGTGAGGTACCCAGTGGATTGATTCCACTGGAATCAATCACTGGTAGTGATTCCGGCCCTAGTCAGGTGTTCTTTGGTTTGTCTCATCGGAGCAGTTTGCAGCCGTGACTTACAGCTCGACTCTCTTCAAGACTTTCTCATTTTTTTTTATTGGGAATGAACATGCACAAACAACCCCAGAACACGTCTAAACACTCGCAGACTCCCCTCTTCTGAACCCATCCTCTCCAAAGCAAATGCCTTTCACAGATACGGACTCTCACCACCACCGGCTCACAAAGCTCTGCATTCCTTTCCAAGTTTGGTCAAATGAGCCGCCGTTCACATTTCCGTGGTCACATCAGGAAGCTCCGTGGAGTCTGTTGGAGATTTTCCAGCGTTCTCAGGACTGCTCGCGTAAGTATTGGATGAAAGTCAAAGCAAAAATCCAGTGACGGCTGACTGGAGCACAGAAATGTGAACGGCGGCTCATTTGACTGCAGTCAATGTGAAGATACTATCTTCTCTTCTCCAGAAGCTGAACTAGACACGCTAGCCGGACCAGATGAGGGTTTAGTGCATGTGCAGCAGAAAGTAGATGATTGATGAAAAACAGAGTGTGTCCAAGACTGTTTGGTGGACAGAGATTTAAAAGGAGAAATAAAAACTAAATGATTTCTTATTATATTTGTTCTCTTACAGAAGAAAAATGACACACAGACATGATAAAAACTCTAAAAACAGGATTTTAATGTGAGGGAGACTTTAAACACTTGAACTCATTTTTCTCACATGAAGGTCTCAGACATCATTTTCACAGCATCCGCGTTGAGCTAACTTTGGCTGACAAATCTCACACCCATGTTTCACTTCCAGTGACATCCATGTTTGATACATTTTTATAGAGGCGAGGTGTGTGGGTGCTGAAGGTCAGCAGACAGCCTGCAAACACTGATCACAAGGGGCGGTTCTGAGGTGTTTTTCAAGTCCCACTCCGATCATCTTTCGATCTTTTTTAAAGCGTTTCCCATGGTCTTTTAGTTATGATTAAGGGTGGGGCTAAATTTTATATATTATATTTTATATGGTGGGGCAGATGACTTTGGAAGGGTGGCAAATGAGAACAACAAGGTGCAAATACTAAATGATCACAAATCCATGTTTCTAACAGTTTAATGTTTTTATTTTATGTAAAAAGTTTTGCTTTTGTTAATTTGAAACACTTAAAGAACTCGTATTGAAAATAGAGATTTTCTAAAATATCGATATTGCAACACACAGTGATATTTATTCCTGTGATTGATTCTCGATGGTTCTCACCAAATATTGATCTTATATTTTCATTTGAAGAGGCTGTTGCGCTGAGCGTCTGAGTCACGTGACATGGAACTGTTGATCAGCTGGACGCGCTGCGTCGGACATTTAAATGACGACACAAACACTTCATTCAGGAAAAGCACCGGCCAGATACAGACTCAGTAGCGCGTGTGTAAAGCATGTCTACCTGTGCACAGGTATCATCCATCTGTAGAAGAGGCAGCCGGTAAGAAGTGAGTTTGAGCGCTAGAATGACCACGATCGCTCATTTCCTGTTTGATAGATGTGCTTCTCAGTGGTTTGTGTGTACTTCAGGTACCGGTCGCAATTTTGGTTTTCATGCACTTTGATGTTTAACCTGCTGGTGTACGGTGTAACTTTAGTAAATTTATGGTGGGACGTTTTCAAATCAATTAAATTACTTTTTGCTGATGTTAATTTAAAGTAATGCTTTAATAGAAAAATGCAGGATTTGATGTATAAACATATAATTAATTTAAAGTACTTGAATTCACTATAAAATAGTTGAAGCACTTAAAATTATATAAATTATTATTGATTAAAGTCTTTTAATGCTATTCTGTAACATATTCTGAATTTGTAAATATTTATTGCCATTATTATGTGAGTTTTAGAGTTTTCACCCACTGACTGCTGACTGACCAAATGGACAATTAAGATTGGAAAAATAATCTCAGGTCTGAATAAATCAGCCTTCATTTTGGATGCTCAGCCCTTTTCAAATGTGGGAAAAGTGTAAAAAATTAGATAACACTTGACAGAGGCTGTAAAATGTTATGTTCATCATCCTTTGGTGTGACGTTCCTTTGGAGGTAGATAGATGTCACCATTTCAATTATTTAAGCTTTGTTGTGTTGTTTACAACAATTCTGCACTAAATAGTGACACTGCTGAATAAATCACGGTGCTAGCATGTAGCAGTTAGCAGCTGCTGTTTAGCATCTGTCTGCAGCACAAAGAGTTAAACATTAAAAAGAAACCAAACTCTGTCTTTTTCTGTTGAGATGTCTTTAGAGGTTGTTGTTTAGAGACACTAGCTTTCAGTTTAAAGCCTTTTCAAAAGAGTTATTGATCCTGGAAGTCTGAATCTGTGATCGGCTAGCTAGCTTGATTGAACTGTTTCCATCAGTCTTCTGCTTGAACTGTTGCTGTTTTCTGCTGTGTTTTCCAGGAATAACATTTTGTGATCTTTTCATACATGCAGATTCTAGTGGAGGATTTATCTGGAATAATAAGATTGAAATCTAAAGCTCTGATCATAATAAGAATAAATTAAATATCCGATCCTGATCGAGAACGGAGCCTGATTTAGATCAAGTCTTCAACCACGTGATCGGCCTGAATTCCGATCATGTGATCGGATCAGGACATTAAAAGCACAATTTTCATTGAAGTGAATCTTATGTGGTGCTGTTTCCTTTATTGTATTGCATTGAGTGAACTCCCAGCATAGACAGTTTAACCCTTTAACACTTGATCTGTCGCTGGTGATGCTTAAGCAAGGAGAAAAGAGGCATGTGCTGCTTTTCTCCTTCAGAATCTACTGGAATTATTGTGGTACCAGTTGAAAAGTCATGGTAAATCAAAGAACATAAACACAGGAGCTCTGTTGTTAAAGGGTTTAAAAACCACAAGGCTCTTTTAAAATGTTTGCAGTGACTCGCAGGCACAGACAGGGTTTCTACCATGAGATAGAATGAATTTATGGGTTTCTGATCTTCCTGCTGGAGATCTGAGCTCAGAAGTTGATCAGAAGATCCATGCAGGGCCGACCCTGCTGGTTTTAACTCCACACAGCAGCTATGTGGGTCTGTGTTTCTGTTTGTTCAGCTTGACATAATTGTGGCAACTGAAATTGCCTGGATGAACAGTGGTCCTGCTGTGCGTATTTCACCTGCAGAATAGTGCCTCTGCTCATTTTCCCATCAGCAGTTAGATTACTGGCTTCCAGCAGCTCTTTAAACTCAATCAAGTTTTCAATCATGTGTTTAGTCCTTCTGCTTCATTATCAGCCCGTTCAAATTAAGAACGAGCCAGCAACAACAACCTTCATTTCCATGGCTACTTAATGGTTGTCTCCTTTGAGCTCATGGCGAAACGGGAAGATGAACATTGTTAGTGCTGAGGTCTCTCAGTCACTGAGGTCCTTCGGCCAATGATCGAAGGATAGGCGGTTCCCGCTCCTGCCAGAAAACTGTGGTTGTGTCCTTGAGCAAGGCACTTCACCCTCCTTGCCTGCAGTGTGGTTCCACTGGGGTGTGAATGCATTTGAATGTCCCCGTGATGGTCAGAGCGGCTTTAGGCGCATACTGGCAGCCACGCCTCTCAGCTGTGAGCTTTGAGCGCCTGGAAAAGCGCAGACAAATCAAATCCATTATTATTATTAATTGGCACCTGCTAGCTATTTAAGACAGAGGAGGCCACACCAAGGCATCAGGCTGAGGAGCTGGGTGGATTTTAGTTGGTGTGGTGATGGTTCGTTTGGTTCTCTTTTCCCTTCTTTGTCCTCAGCAGTCTTACACTGCTGGGTTTTAGTTTGGGGTTGGACCTTGATAGTCTTAGTTTATGGGCATTTTTTTTTTTTTTCATTAGGTAGTTTTGGTTAGCCAGCCATTAGCATGGAGCTGCTCAGATGGTCGACATGGCTGGGTCAGCAGTCTCTATGACTAGTTTTATGTTTGACCGAGGTTCAGATTCCCTTTATTTTGTCTTTTTGTTTAAACCAGCAAACTCATTATTTTTCCCTTGTTTTTCAGGGCACAGTTTCTATGTGTCCCTTATTAATAAACTGTGTTCCTTTTTTCTCACTGGTGTTCAGTTTTTCTTATGCTTTCATTCTTGGATTCCCCTCGACTTGAGTCAGATGTTGCGGGAAAGCTATGAGGAGAGAGAGCGGGGGGGCAGCAGAGTGTGATTGTACGTGTGCGCGCATGCGCCGGTGTGCGAGAGAGAGGATCAGAGAAAAGAAAGGAGGATGTGTACGGGAAAAGTATAGAAATGTGCTGTTGGTGAAACAAAAGTGAAAATGAATGGTGGATGTCAGCCCTCCAACTAGACAGTGAGTGTGTCTGCTTGAGTTCTTTGCAAAACCCAAACACTCCGCGGGTTTAACCACAAGGAAGGCCTTGCCCGAGGAGCTGCAGCGACTCCGTTATCCCTGATAACGGTCAGGACGAAGAAGCAGGAAAGATTAACACAGGTCTGCCCATCGGGGCTGTTATATACATGTGAAGACTCTGTTTAATATTCAAAAACAACATTTTAACCCTTCCGCTCTCCTTAGCTTGTTTACATTAAGCGTGGGGTCATCTGGACCCCACAAGACAGTGCGCTGAACTTTATTTTTAACTTTGATTTTTGAGTTTCACTAATGTCCACGGCAGACATAAAATCCTGTCCATCTTTGTCCACATTTGTCATGGAAGGAATCGCACATCAATATGTGGTTGGAGTCATCTGGACCTAAAGAGAGAGGAAGCAACAATATGGGGGAGAACCATCTCTTTAGCAATAACAGACTTATCAGACACAAACTTCATCCTCCCACATAGCAAACCCATGCACATCTCTCTGATTAGATTAGTTTTACAGCTGTGCACCATGGGAATTTGAGTGCATTATGAATGTTTGGAATCGCCTCACATCCTCAGAGTCCAGATAGAGAACAGGCGGATTAATGAAGTAGAGGGCGTCGTTTAGAATCAGCAAAAGCGCCCCAACCTCTGCCTGCAGAGGTCAGAAGTCCTGAAGATATTGATCTGATTAGCAGAAAGGATTGATCAGATCTCCTCTGGAGAGAAAATTAATGAAACGCTGTTGTGAAGTAGGTGCAGCTTCCGCTCCCCTCTGAGCATTTTATCTGCAAACCTTCACTCCAGCGCGATGGAGGTGTTTGTTATTGTGCTGTAGAATCCATCTTTCCTGGATTTGTGCATTTGGGGTTTCAGCTTCTTATTCTGGGCTTTTTTTGTGTTTGTGTTTGAAAAATTGAAGTGTTCAGTCCACAAGAAAAATACATAGAAGCATTTTTTTTTAAAAACATCAATGAATATTCCACATGAAGTGGCTGCAAGGACAAACATCTGACAGAAGAATACATGCTGGAGGGGTTTGAGAATTAGGGGTGTGCCATAATATAGATATTGCAATATTTCGCCCTGTGATTGATTCTCAAACAATCATCTCCTCATTAGAGGAAGACCAGGATGATGCTGAATGTCCTGATTCTACAGCTTCACAAAGACCTGCAGTTTTGCAGATGCTGCTTCATGTAGCCACCGTAGAACTGTATTTTGAAATATAAATATTTACAGCTGACACACAAGATCCATGTTAACAAGTATTTCCACATAAAATAAATAAAAATACATAAAATTCAAAACAATTCTCAAAATTTCTTTTTCATTTTCTTCTTCAACACTGCTCATTCTGTAACTTAATTAAAATGAATGAATTATAATGGCATTTAACATTTCATTTTCAAAAAGTTCTTTGGTAAATTTTTTATCAAAATTCAATCAGACAGACAGCTATGCTGGGGCTGGATCATGCTTCAGCCTCCAAAACTTTGTGATATTTTGCATATTTTTGCGCGGCAAAGAAGGGACGGGCCACACACTCAAAGCTGAGATTTATCGTTTCTTCTACAAATAAATGGTGGGTTTTAAAAAAAAAAAACATTTAAAACATCCACCCGGATGATCGGAACGTCAGAGGGACGCGCCGGTACCAGACGAGTGCTGAACGCGAAGCTGAACCGAGTTAGGGTGCCGGAGCTCTCTGCGTCCTGGCGCCAGACCGGTTCTGGCTCGCAGCTCGGTGGTTGGGACCCGTGATCTAAAGGGAGCAGCCGGTGCGTTAGCCAGTGATGACTTGGGGACACCTACAGCGTCAAAAGTGACGCGGGGGGATCCGGACGTCAACGAGACGTGAAGAGGACGTGTTATGGAAGCGAGAGAGCACAGACCAGAGAAAGATAGGAAGAGATGCAGAGAGCTGAATCATCTGACCGATGCCCCCAATAAAAACAATGCGGACATCCGAATAAAGCACTTCCTGTTCTCAGTTTGAGTTTCAATTTTTATTGTTTTCTTCCATAAGGGCGACTGCGGCTTCTGTCACGTCTTATACGGCGAAAACCGGCCGAAACGCGCTGACGTGAGATTGTTGGCAACAGATCTCCAGGAAGAAACTGTGCTGCAAGGTCCCCCCCCAGACTACAACGTAACACCACCCACCAACGGAACATGATGCAATGATACCTCACTTGGCCCTCCTAGACCGCCCGCACACAAGGGCCAAAAGTTTTTAAACTGTAACTTTGAGGTTCGAAAACAAAAAAAAAAAAGATTTGAAACGTAAAAATTAGTTTTGAAATTGAAATTTTGAGTTATGAAACCTATTTTTTTGGCCAAACAATATTTCTTTAAAAATATTTTAAATCGGTTTCAAATAATATTGGCCCCGATTTAGCTCCATAGTCTTGCAGCTCCATTGAACTGTTGCTTTTTTCTGCTGCGTTTTCCAGGAATAACATTTTGTGATCCGTTCCTGACATGCAGACTTCAAGTGGAGGATTTATCCGGAATAATAAGATTGAAATCTAAAGCGCTGATCATAATAAGAATAAATGAAATATCTGATCCTGATTGGACAACGGAGCCCGATTTCGATAAAGTCTTCAACCACGTGATCGGGCACGATTTCCGATCACGTGATCGGATCAGGACATCTCTACCGGGATCCCATTTAGATTTTGGCCCTTAAAGCGAAAATGTTTGGGGACCCCCGCCTTAGGAACTACCCGCTGGTTCCAAGGAGCCAAAATCCCATAGACTTCTATAATAAACAGTTGTTACTCAGTCATTCTATTTGTCAGAATAACATTCTTACTTAGCATCTTTTTAGCATTTGCATGACAATTCTTCTTTTTTATAAAATATTGTTTCTTTAGTTCAAGTTATTTAAGTTAAAAACTGACCAATCAGGTGCCTCAATACAAGTAGATGGAGCCGGCTGGCCCCCACGTCCAACCTTTGACAGATTTTAAGAAGCTTGCTTTTGGTGGTAGAGGTGGTACCTTCCAACAAGCTCACTCCTGATTGTAGATTGGTTGCCATAGAAACAATGACTCAGGCTTTTCACTGCTTACTGACCCCATCTGGCTCCAACATGGCAACAGCCGTATTGGAAAAAAATGGTGACTGAATTGACTGGTCTCAGAGACATCAGCTGTGGTGGAGAGCCAGAGCAGGAGGTTTCTGTGATGAAGACAACTCGGACCCCTTCAGGTGAGACAGATTCTGAGGTGGATTGGCTCCTTGAAGCTTCTGTACATCAGTCAGTCTGGAGAAAAGAGGTCCAGTCTTTGTCATAATTTTCCTCCTAAAGTGAACAGCCTTCACATCACTGACGGGAATTAACCCAAACTTAGGCTCCGCCCTCTTAACCTGCGTCAGCTGTAATATGTCAGCCCCATTGATATACATTACTGGATTGGCCCTCGCCTATTCGCCGTTCTAGACAGAGATGTGCGCGTGCAGGCGCCATCGTCATGCATGGAGTCACGCCAGCAGAACGCTGCTGTTTCAATGGAGGACAGGCAGAATTCAACTACAAAAATCAGGCTAGCTCCTTCATTTCTCAACCGATTTTCACAAAACATGGCTCAGATTGAAGCTTAGAAAATTATTGATCTTGTGTTGTATTTAAATATTGATTATCTATTAAGATAAATCAGTAAGTAGTGCAAGAAGTGTGTGTTCTACTGCTACAGATAATGCATTGCTGTCAAATGAACAGCTTCTAAATATCTAAATATTATGTGATTTTTTTATTTTGCCTCTGTGCTAAAATCCGTATAACAGAGCTTGTAAATGCTTGTCACCCAAGACCAGAAAGGAGGGAGATAAAAGAAGTTTAATATCATGACTTAATGATAAAGTTTAGAAACAGGGTCCTTTCCCTATTAAAAACATCTCAAAGGGCTAAAAGAAAACCCATTAATAATAATAATAATAACACCCTTTACCACATTTTCAAACGAAACTAAAACTTTTATTATTTTTAAATTACATACATGATAAATAAATCTCAATTGCTTCAGAATTTACCTTCAAATAGACGATTTTAAAGTACTTTGAGAAAAAGGCTTCAGCTAGCTTAACTCATTCATTCATTTTCCATACCGCTTTATCCCTTTTGGGGTCGCGGGGATGCCGGAGCCTATCCCGGCGGCTGATGGGCGAAGGCAGGGTTTACTCTGGACAGTTCGCCAGTCTGTCGCAGGGCCACATTCGTGCACGCAGTCACTCACACAATCATACCTAGGGGCAATTTAGAGTCACCAATTAACCTATGAAGCATGTTTTTGGACTAGCTTAACTGATACAAAAAACATTTTTTAAACTTAGATCATAACATCAAATACATCTACCGAAGCGTTAAGATTCAAAACACAGTGAGCAGTAAATGATGTGGCAGGTTCAAGTTTACGACCACAGCTCCTTCCCTAACATTGTCTCTCTGCTGTGTTTATGTCACTGAACAGAAAGCTAGCGGCTATCTTCTAGCCGAGCTTTCTCCGGTCTGTGCAGCCAAGAAAGAAGTTCAACAGTTACAGCATGGATTAAGAAAATTATGTGCAAACTCATTTACACTTGTTACAAAAAAAAGTGCGATAATAAGATTTAGGCTCTTAAAGTAGCTAGCCACAAGCTAGCAAAACAATGCAGCAACGTGCATCTTGACCGCACATTTGACATGTTTTCAACATGAATTTCCATCCGTTTTTGTGCAGGTTGAACGTGAATACGAGCGATTAACATCCGCCGTGTTATAAAATATGAAATATTAATAAAAACATACATTGAAGAACCAAGCTAGCATGCTACTCGCGAGCTGCTGGTGCCCACTTTAGCTCTTTAGTTCATGGTTCCAGCCTTATCTCTCTCTATTAAAATGCCATTCCTGTCCTGTGATGATTCCTCTCTATCAGATTTTGTTTTCAAGGTTTTTGAGGTCGATTGCAAAACACTGCGTCTCCTTTTGTGCTCCTTTTTGCACTTTTCCAGACCTCCACCATTCATTACTTGAGATGACTCAATGCATAGTGATGCCGCTTGTCTGTCGAGCCGTATGTCACGTGATTTCCAATCCAGTAATATACTGTATATCAATGGTCTGCCCGGTGCATAAATCAGCAGACAGTCTGAAGCTGCTGTTGTAGCAGCAAATGTCAGAGCTGTCATGGATGCAGTTCTGCTGAAGAATAACCAGCAGCTGAGTAGATGTTTCTTAATGTGGAAATGTCGGTAATTATTACTTTGGGAGCTGTTCTGGAGCCCTGAGGTGATATTTAGTAGCTTGTAGGTGCAGTAAAAAATCTCAAACATATTTTGCTTTTTATGGTTTTGCTGTTGCATGGGATCAAAAATGAACAGCTCATTTATCCAGACAGAAACTCCCATTTGAGTTTCAGAGGAGTAATTATGAGAGAGAAAAACTGTGGAGGGTTCTGGAGGCAGAAACTGGCTTTCAGCAAACATCCGTCATTGGCACAGGCCACTGTGGAACACCATATTGAAAAATCCTCTTGAAACGTCCTCTACATTGTGTGCAAAAACATCCCAAACTGCTAATATCCAGAGAGTTTCTTCCTGCTCCCATAAATCAAACATGGAGCACTTTACGTCACAAACATTTCAGACTGCTTAAGCTTCATGTGTCGAGATGCCTCTGTGCAGCTGATAGGAAATGACACAGCTAATGGTAATGTGATAAAACTCAATTCATTTTTTTTTAAGAAGTTTCAACATTAGTTCTTATAGTTTTGCCTTTCTATTATATTTTTAATCTTCAATCATCCAATTTCAGAAAAGCCGCTTCACCTACCTAAAGTCCCGCCCAACCAGGTCTTCTGTTGTCAAAGTGTTCTGGTTCTGTCTCGGACTGGTTGGCGAGGACCCAGATGCAGGGAAGGAGGCTCAGAAATGAGTTAGAAGACTTATGATTTAATAACAAAAACCTCACCAGAGGAAAAAGGCCAAAGCTCAGGTCTAATGTTCTTTCTTGAAGAACTTGAAGATCATTCAAATAAATCCCAAACATGATTTACTGCTTTACTTAAGCCATCTTGAATCTTACTACGACTTTACAAAATTCACAACACCTCAGGTAGGTACACAAACAAATCACAGTGACACCTAGCGGCGATAATATTACATCAGATAGCAAGTTGAGCTGGGGGGACCACAGGAAGCACACAAAAGCTCAACTTAGATAGGGAGCGAGCTCAATCAAGTAAGCACAGACAGCTGTGCACTCCTCCACAGAGATCAGGAAAAGGTGGAGATCAGCTGGGAGAGGCTACACTCAATCTGTATAAAGACAAAAGGTGAACGCCAACTAAACAAACACAAATACAATAAAGAAAATGTTCAGGATGAGCTTTTAAAAATAAAAGTATTTGTTCAAGCCAATTTTACCCACTCTAATCCCATGGTTGGTTATATATATATATATATATATATATATATATATATATATTAATTTTTAAAATATATATATATATAAAATATTTAATTTTTTAATTTTAAAAAATTAATTTTTTAAAAATTTAAAAAAATTTTAATTTTTGGACCCTTTCATATAGACAAAACTGAGGTCATTGCACCCGTTTCTCCTCAAGCTTTGAGGAAAGACATCAGACAAAACACTGTTGAGGCAAAGTGGTTTGTGTGTGAAATCATTCAGGGTTTGTACTATAGTAGGGCTGCCACTATTAGTCGACTAATCGACGACTAATCGACTATTAAAATAGTCGACGACTAATTTAATAGTCAATTAGTCGTTACTTTATATTGTATGAAGTCAGAGTGTATTAAAGTTAAAAGGTATATTTGCATTCTGATAGCTTTTTGGAATATTTTGGCATTTATTAAGGTTTTTATGCTATTTTGGAGTTTAGCTAATATTTAATCTACATGCTAGCTGTTTTGGTTAACTTAAGATTTTTTTTAAAAGTATTTTTAGGCACATTTTGAGTTTAGCTTATATTTTAGCTATATCCTAGATTTTTTTGGCTAATTTAGGATTTTTCCCTTCTTTTTTAAGGCTAATTTGGAGTTTAGCTAATATTTCAGCAGCATGCTAGCTATTTTGGCTAACTTTGGCTCTTTCTGTATTTTTTGGCTAATTTGGCATTTAACTAATATTTTAGCTGGTTATCAACTTCAACATCTTTACATCAACTTTGTGCATGACCCGATTAGTCAACTAATCGGAAAAAATAATCGGTGATTAGTCGACTATTAAAATAATCGTTTGTGGCAGCTCTATACTATAGTGCAATTCCTTCAAAAAAACTAAGATCAGTATGACTGTTTCATGGCCAGAGAGATTTGAAATGAACATGCACATGGACATTTTGTCTTTACAGGTTCTCTGATTAGTCTTACAACTCTGGTGCTCCTGCGTGCACCGAACAGGTTTCATCATTTTTCACCTGCAGATGGATTGTATCCACCCGCAAGGACAGTTGGGATGAAGGCTTTTAACCAATTGTCGTAAAATGTGATCGTCTGGTACTGACCTTATTTCTTTGGAAAAATTGCACTACAGTAAAAATCCTGAATGATTTCACACAAACCACTCTTTGCCTTTACAGTGTTTTGTTTGCATAGAAAAGAAATAAAATAATACTAAAGTGCAGTGATGTCTTCTGTTATAGGAATGTGCATAAAAGTCTGCTGAAAGGATGTATGAACAGAAATGTTCAGAGGATTCTCTGCTGGAGCTTCAGCTCTGTGTGTTTCAACATGACACATGAAAATACGTTGTAACAAATAAATCTTTGCTTTAACAAAATACATGCATGGATTGGAGAAACTGTCTGAGACATCCTTTACAGGATAGTAGGGGTGTAACGGATCACGGAAATCCATGGTCCGTACGGATCAGAGGCCACGGTTCGGGACACGTGTGAACCGCCCCCCGCCCCCCCACCCATTGCACAAACCTCGTGCTAGCATAATTTAAACTGCCTGTTCACATCAGAAGAGATTTGTATCAAATTCATGTAAATCTTTGTTTTAACAAGCACTAAAGCAGCTGCTTCATGTTTATCTTAAAGTCTGTTCACCTGAAGCTCCCGCTGCGTGTGGGAGGAGCTTCTGTCAAAAACCTTTCTCAGCTTCATAATGAAGGACGCAGATCGATAGAAATCAGGTTTATTTCATTTGAAGAGCTGAATAAAAGCATCGGGACACATTTACATTTCTGGATTCAAAGACTCTTCCAGTTAAAAGCAGCAACTGTCCCGCACAGGAGAGAACCGCTCTGTAACGGACTCACCGGTACCGTCAGTGGATGATTGTACGGAAAGACAAAGAGATCAAAAATGATCAGGAAAAGCGAGCACGGAAGTACCACGTTTTATAGAAAACAATTATTATTTTAAATTATTAAATATTCCCACAGTTAGTTTTAATAAAACAATTAATACCAAAAAAAAATATTTGAACTGTTTTATTTATGATTTAACTTAAACATTAGGTGGGATGAGAACATTTGTATTTTAAGGGGAATTCCAGATAGATTTGGTATTTTCAACAGTATTTTTAAACATTCTTTTCTCTCAGTTTTTGTAGATTTGGTCTAAACACATATAAATGTGATCAGAAAGTAAAGGTTTTAACATTTTGTTTGTGTTCAAAGTTTAAAGATGTTTTGTTTTATTAAATAGACCTCAAAGACCAAATGTTTGGATGTTGCATTTATAAATATTGTGTGTGAAATACTTTAAATGCTTATTGAATATTTACAATTTGAAGAGTTTCCAAAAGTTAATTTAGCTTTTAAATTGTTTTTTTCTCGTCTTTTTTTTCACTTTTTACTGATCCGAAAAATGATCCAAACGGTGACCCTAAAACCGTGACACGATCCGAACCGTGAGTTTTGTGATCCGTTACACCCCTACAGGATATGTCCATTTAAAATAAAGCTTGAGGAGAGACGGGCGCAATGACCACCGTTTGGTCCGTCTTAAAGCGTCTTTTAAGTGTATTATACCGTTCATTCCTCACTAAGAACCCCAAAGCAGTATTTTGATCCCTTCATGCATTTTTGAGTAATCCTCCCAAAACCTGCACTGTTTGCAGTAGCCCCTTCCATACCCCTGAAAATGGGAGGGTCCTCATGTGCTGATGAGACCGCCCCTTTCAGGAAGTCTTCTCCAGCTCCAGGCTAACACAAACACTTTCTTTGCAAAGCCAACATCTCAAGCTAGTGGCAATCAGCTAGTTAAAATAAATAAATAAATAACAAATAAACGTTAGGTTTTCCTTGGTCATCTGCTTACAAGGGTCAATCTTAGACCTTCCCAAATGCAAGATGATCTGCTTTGTTTCTTCTCGGTCTTCTGTTGTCCATGCTCAGTTCCTGGCGCTGGTCCTGAAGGCCTCGCAGCTCTGCAGTGGAAGTTATCAGCCAGCTCCTGTGACAGCAAGATCAATGGAGCCTGACGGACGTCATCCAGGATGCAATTTCACTTCTATGTGGGGACATGAAAGAGCCCCCTGGGGGGCCGTACTGGACTGCAGGCCCCCGCTGCTCTTGTGAGCCCCCACAGGGAAATCACCCTTCAAATAGCGACACACGGGTCCCCTGTGAAATATTCCTGCTGCTGCAGTAATGACGGGCTGCATATGCGCGCTGGCATTTCTGCTGCAGTCTGCAGACCTTCAGTACAAAGTGACTCAGAGCTTTGATGGAGATGAATGGAGCTGCTGCATTCAGATCAGAATGCTGCATGATGACATTTGCGTTTTGCATCTCTATCAGGTGACCTCCCAGCTGATCCCATTCTCCTGTCTTTGTTATTCACCAACTTTATTGTCATTTTCTAAAGTCCTTTTGAGCAATCCCTGCAGCCTTTAAAGACCTGTCCATGAACTCGAGTGTGGCAGAAGATCAGGTTTTGAAGGATGAAGGTGTTGTTTCGAAGATCCTCCCATATTGTGTCCACACAGGCAGGGGTTAGTTTTTGTCCTTTGCCTGTGTCTTATACGGCAGGGGTCCCCAACTAATTTGGCGAGAGGTCCAGTGCCTCTGTCTGTCAGGGATGGTGGCGGAGGACCCAAATGCAGGACACCAGACATGGTGGCAGAAACATAAACATTTACTAAATCAACTTAAACAGGACAAAACCAGGAAGTCAGACTGTGATCATGTTGTAGCTTTACAGAAGTCATTCGGGGTCCAATTAAAAAAAGGGTCCGGGCAGTTTGTCCAAACCTACCCTAACCTTGACATGGCAGCAATGCGGGTCGGGTCCCAAATCCTGCTGATCGTCCGGTTCCGGGATCGTTCCGTGCACCCTAGATGTTTCTATTTTACGATTTTTGACCCCCTTTGCCGAAACGTTGAGCAAAACAGACAAACTACGAACTGTATGTCCAAAATAAAATGCATGTCATGATAGTAACGGGTACATTTCTCGCTAGAAATATTAAAAAAATAAAGATTAGTCCACAAAATGTTTTATTCTGATGGATTTTCCACCGGAAAAAGAGTGGATCTACCGCCATGTTTTGCTGGCCACAGGCAGAAACTCAAAAGTCACATGATCAGTCACGTGATCCGGAGCAACCCCCGTAGAAAATGATTAAGAAAATGAGACGTAGCAATTCCACAATTTGAACCCGTTTTTTGTGAAACTGCTACATGTTCCTCTGTGGACAAACGTAGGTACTACACGTTTTAGCATGAGACTGGGTTGATAAATGCTAGCTTGGGTGAGACTGTGAAAATGCAAAGGCAGCTAGCACGTAGCGGCAACGTCTTACAGTATGTTAAAGACTTTGTGTTTAAGCGTCACCGGCGACGTCTCGGGTGTTAAAGGGTTAAAGCCACAAAAACAATGGAGGTGCTGTGTGTGTGTCATTCATACATTAAAACATGAGTGAATATGCATCTTTGGGTTCCACAGAGCGAACAGCCATCTGTGACTCTTTCCGTTGTGATTGGCGCAAACTTGTGTCATCCCTGAAGCTGAATGCTCCCCGTCTGTGTTTCAGGTCTGGTGAAGCTGGGTGTCCACTGTGTCACGTGTCAGAAAGTGGCCATAAAGATCGTGAACAGAGAGAAGCTCAGCGAGTCCGTTCTCATGAAGGTAAGTAGTTTTTGACTCTGTGAGGAAACTTCCAGGACCAGCTGTTGCTAAAGAAAAACCTGTAGTGTTGCCTCTTCCTGAGAAAGGTAGAGGTCTGCAACCCTTAACAACCTTTCACAACATGAGTCATCTGGTTCTTACAGACCAAAACACAGTGGGAGCCAAAAAGTCCTACTTCACTTGATGTTTTTGTGGCCATAAAGCCATACATCTATCAAATGTAGCTTTTAAATATTAAAATTGTTGGTTTAAAATCCCCCTATAGAATTTTGTTTAATTAAAAAAACAAAAAACGTTCACATTAGTGTTTTAATTCCAATTATGAAGTTTTTTTTACCAAAGTCCCACAACCTAAATATCTTCAAAAGACATTTATTATGTCTTTAGGGGGCGTGGCTTTTGGAGCTAATCTGAGCAGCTCCGCCCCCATTAAATTTAGAATTGATTTCAAAATTTTGTTCCTAGTTCTTAGAGCCTTGCATAGGCAAACTCCTAAATACATTGCTGACCTTTTAACCCCCTACTCTTCAGTTTGGTCCTTGAGGTCATTAAATCAAAATCTATTAAAAATTCAAAAAACCCGCTGTAAAACCAGAGGAGACGTTACTTTAGTTTAGTTTATTTTTAGAAAGTGGACAATGCAATTTAAAACAAAACACATGATTAAAAATTAAACATGGTTTTAAAAAAGCCAGAGTTCGCCAAGAAGGCTATTTTCCATCTGTAGTCCCCTGGCAAGAATGTTAAAAGAAACGTTAAAAGACAATAACAAAAAACAAGTAGACAGTAAAAGAGAAAAGGACGTACATCTCAGGCTACTAACATCTAAAGAGCACAACAGCTGTGAAACACAAGAAAAGACTTTACACTACATATAGATATACACAGCTGAGAAGGAACAAGACAGCACAATAAAATCAAGTAGGTGTGGCTAAGGGGTTTCCCTTTGGCAGAAAGTTGCCAGATTTAGATTTAGATTCTGTAAAAGTCACATGTGAAATGTTCATCTAAATCTAATGACTAATAGGTATCCTGCATGTTTTTATTAAAAGTGTAAGTTATTATTTATGGACAGTAATTGTAATGTAGCTCCTCCAGTACTGAGCAACAGAAGATGATTTTTGGGGCTAAAACTTTTGCAGTCTAAAATAAAAAGATTAAATATGAAAATAAAATTCAGAATTAACTGTATAGAAATATTCATTTTTTATTTTACATTCAGCAATTCACTGATAAACAAACTCCAACAATAATGAATAAAGCAAATACAGCGGAGTGAAAGTGTAGGTTATTTCATCAAAACTTGGGGGAATTACACCTGGGAGTCTCTGTTAAAGAGTTGACAGCCACCAGGGGTGTGCTAAAGGGCAAATTGTTCATCTTCCATGGCTTTGATAGACCGATTAGAGCAGAGATTCTTAACCTTTTTGACACTGGGGCCCAATTTTCCCGGTACAAAGTGATTCAAATATAAACATGTTAATGTAAATTGACCCACATCTTGTTTGATTTGTATTTGATAATTAAATCTTGTCATTTTATGGTTTATCAAATTAAATCTTGAGGGGGAAAATGATACAACGTGATCATCTCAGACATTTATTTTCATACTGAACAGGTAAACCACAGGTGTCAACCTCAACACTAATTAGAATTCCAAAAATATTTATAAGGCCTTTTGATCAATAAAATTGTGTTGTAATAAAACAAGAACACTTCAAATAAGTTTCAAATTAAACAAACTGTAAATTACATTTAAATAAAATGCTAATTAAAAGATTATTTTATAACCTGCTGATGAACTTGACAAATTAGAAGTTTTAATTTCGTACTAGATATTTCTCTCCAAATCTGTGACAAATTAACAACAACAATCACAACAGTCTGTTTAAAAAAAACTAAACATGAACTGAGGCAAAGAGCCCCGGTATAAAGAAAATATGATGAGGGGCCGATAGCTGCATACTATTGGCTCATGCCACAACATGTTCACACTGGACGCAGAACAGAGGCCGCCTCTATTCGGCGCCCATGTTGACTTATGGCGGCATTCACACCAGGCGTGGAGCGGTGCGGTCCTCTGCGGAGGACTCGCACCGTGCAGCGGATCGTTTCAGCGTCTGCTCTATTTGGAGCGCGAGCGTTCCGCATCAATTCTGGCAGGAAGTTACATAAAGATACAAGAGAAAATACGGTTTATTTTTAAAAGAAAGTGTGTATTCGCACGTAATTTTGGAAAACCGTGTGTCCAGTGTTAAACTTCGTTCTTACGCCAGGTTCACACTGGACGCGGAAGCACCGCAAAGCCGAGAGCACGCGGCTTCCGCTCCGCTCTGTGGTTTATAGACGATAATAGTTTTAGTTTATGAATCTACTTACGCACACACATGCGAGCGCGTGCGCACAGACACAAACAAAACAGACAGAGACGCGCACACAGATCAATGTAGTGAGCCGGCTCTGTAACGGGTCGGCGGGGGCTGGATTTTGGTGTAAAACAGCAGCAGAGAGGAGTTCCTCTTAGCAGAAACACGCGGTAATATCTTATCACGCATGATGGTAAAAACAACAAAAGCTCCCGCTGAAGCGCCTGTCGACCGCCGCGGAAAAATGCGTGTCTGGTCTATAAACCACAGAGCCGCGCGCACTCGGCTTTGCGGTGCTTCCGGGTCCAGTGTGAGCCCGGCGTGACACTTACTGCCACCAAGTGGTAGGAGGCTGCATTCAGGTCCCTCGCGGCCCTCAGGTTCAGAACTGATTTTTTTTTCGGGGCCCACTAGAGGGCGCTCGTGGACCGAGATTGGGCCGCGGCCCCATGGTTAAGAAATGGTGGATTAGACGAAATATCCACGGTAATAGACAACAAAAAAAACTTCATTAGCATATTTATTGATCTTAAAAAAGCATTTGACACAATAAATCACAGCAATTTTATTAACAAACTCAATAAATTTGACATTGGAGAGACAGAGAGACAGCCATTCAATGGCTGACGAGTTACATTTTAAAACAGAACACAATATTGTTTGTACACATGAATAACAGAACATCAAATTGCCTTGGTACAAAATGTTGTGTAGGAGTCTGATAGTCCAGTCGTGTAGTTATAAGTTTTAGTGATTCTTTCTGGTCTGTTCACAAATAATAAATCTGTGTTTTTGAATGTGATGTCATTCGAGTCGGCTGTTTTATAAGCTGTGAGAGGTTAAAATGATCTGTAGTTTTTTAAGATTTTTCCTGATCTTTTTTCATTCCAGTTTATATTAAAATCACCAACAATTATTATGTCTTTATGAGTATTACAGTGTGTAAGAAGTCTTTTTAGATAAAAGTCCAACTTACTCGTTAGTTTACGATATACACAAATTAACGTAAAGGACATACCAGTTGAAAGTGAAATATTTACACCAACGCACTCAAGTTCGGTGTTTTCTGGCAATTTAATGTTTACATTTTAAACTGGTTTTAACATAAAGTGCAACTCCTCCACCTCTACCATGTGCTCTGTCATTCCTGTACTCGTTATACTATATAGTTGTGATTGCATCTGGAGAAAATTATGTCGGTCAAGTTTCAGAGAGTCCGAGAAAATTAACATTGGAGTTGCAAAGAAAGTGCTTCTGCTCTTTACGTTTTTGTGCCAAACTTCGTATATTTAAGTGTCCCTCCAAATGCCCTTTTGGTTTAGATTCTGGATCCCAGATAATTCTGGCCTGATTTAGAGTCTGGAAAATCTTAAGTAGATCTATGTCTTCTTAGCACTGGATCTCTAGATGCTTTTTTTTTGTTTAGCTTTTTTACATATAGGAATGGGTGAGAAAAATGATTTGCTACACTCATCAGTGGGAACCTCATTTGATTGAGTCTCAGGTAAAGATGATGATTGTGTAGTTAATGCTGATTGCGGGTTGGCCAGCATTTCCGGTATTCTGGCCAGCAATGATGGTGACCTAGCTAGGAGTGGAGGCGGTTCAGCCAGCAGTGGTGGTTGTTTGACCAGCTGTGGAAATTGTCTGATAACCTGCGGAAGTGGTTCAGCAAGGAATGGGGATGGCATTGGTGGGAGCCCAGCTGCCTGCACTTGTAGCCAAAACTGGTCTGAGTGTGGCTGAGCTAGCTTTAGGCTTGTCTGGAATCCAGTCAGCTGTGGTTATAAAGCATCCATGGTACTTTTATTTAGAGGTTGAGGACCAGGAGTTAGTTCAATGTCACCAGCCAACAGCAGTATAAGCAAAAGATTAAACATTCCAAGGAAATGTCTGCTAGAAGTTTGTTGTTGTAGTTTACCTGAGAGAGGCCTGAGATGGTCATAGTCCAGTACCCTTGAGGAAAGCAGATGCTGGCTTGATTTGGTTGAAAAGAGAGCCAGTTTATCTATTTTTCTTGGAGTAGTTGAGCTCAGCAGAAGATTGAAAAAAAAAAAAAAAATCACACAAACAAAAGTAATGTTTGTTGTCAGGAAAATCCAAGATTTCCTTCAAACACAAAACCTGCCAGCCTCTGCAGCTGCACCTCGGCAGCCATCTTTTCTATAATATGGCTTGTTGGACAGTAAAGTGCTCTATTTGTTATGTAACTCACCGATATGATTGTTCCACATATGAATGATTGCACTGAAGTATGGGGAAACGCAAGTAAGAAATATGTCAATAAAACTTTCATTCTACAGAAAAAAGCAGTGAGAATCATTTCTGAACGTAACTACAAGGGTTCTTCTAATTCAATAGTCAGTAAATAAACTATTAAAATTTTATGACTTAGTTAATCTAAGTATGTTAAGGTAAATGCCCAAAGCTAATCAAAGCTGTCTGCCAACATATTCACAAAGAGAAATAGTAAGTTTAACTTTAAAGGTTATGAAGTGCTGAAAATTCAGAACAAATGTTAAAGAAAGATGTAATTCAGTTCAAGGGGTTCAAATGTGGAGCATTCTTAAACAATCAAAGAAACAAAGTCACCAATTACATTCAGAACACTTGTTAAAAAAGAGAAACTAGAAAAATAGAATAAATAGCCTTGTTTGTTGTTGCGTTGAGTTATAAAAGCTCAGTGGAATAGAAGATAAAGACTTCCCAATCTTGATGTCTACTTTATTTATGTTTTCACCTGTAAATACTATATGCCCATCCACATTGTAATGTGTACTTGGTTGTAGATGTACCTTTTTTGTTTGTTTGGTTTTTGTATGTATTGCACATAAAAAGGGCAGAAAAGTTGATGTGTGGAGGGAAGGACACTTGACTAATAGAGAATATACCCGTTACTCTTGGGCCCACAATGTTTACTGGAGATTACATTATATACTTGTGTTTAAAAGTGATCTTTTTAGAGTGAATGATTGTGAGATAGGCCCTAGTACTATGCCAGATCATAACCCTGTTTATGTTAAAACGAGATCTACCATATGGACACTAAACACTAGCATTCTTAATAACTCAAAGATCAAAGACTCTTTGAAGAAAGAAATTGATGAGTATTTAATACATAATGATAATGATGAGGTGACACCGGGAATCCTATGGGACACACGTAAATCAGTGACCAGGGTAAAGATAATAGCCATTTCCTCCCATTTAAAAAAATAGAATCAGTAAAACTTCAGGGACCTAGAAAATAAACTACTGGAATTACAGCATCAACAGATGCTGTAATCTCCAAACAGTAATATTGAATTAGATATAAAAAAAAGCAAAACAAACAAAAAAAAAATTGATGATTTAAACATATATATAATACAAAAAGAAAAACCAACATATTTTTGTAAAGCAGCAATATTATGAGGCTGGAGGAAAATCACAAAAACTTCTTTCATATAGGCTTAGGAAGCAGCAGGTGGAGAGAACTATACATAAAATAAAAAAAATATTTAAATGAACAAATAGAAAGTGAACCAAAAAAAATTCAACGGTGCAGATAGACATATTCTACAGAATTTAGACTAAGTGGAGGGAATATGTGAAGCCTGTTGACTCTGAGGAAAAGACGTTTATATAAAAGCCCCCCCGCACCCTCCGCGGTTGGTTTCTCCTCTCAGCTCGGGTCCACTACCAGAGTCCTGGGACCTTGAGGGTCCTGCAGTATCTTAGCTGTTCCTGCGCTTTTCTGGACTGTGATGTCTGAGGTCTTTCCAGGATCTGCTCCAATGACCACGGGCACCACTGTCACTTTCACCTTCCAAGCTTTCTCCAGTTCTCTCTGAGTCCTGGTATTTCTCCAGTTTCTCAGTTCCTTCTCTTGATCCAGTCACATCTTCGATGTTAACCAATATATATTATATATATATATGACTCAACCAAAATGAAAGGAACACTTTTTATTGGTCCTGGCATGAATTGAATGAAACTGTCTGATCATGTTCTTGTTGGTTCAGCAGCTGAGGGCCTCGTTCATCAATTTCATCTGTATTGGTGTTGATGAATTAACAACAGGTGCACTTCAGTGGCAACAATTAGAAAACCCTCCAAACAGGACTGGTGTTCCATGTGGAGGTCATTTCAAGTTTTTTGGCTGGTTTTCCACTCGTGCTGATTTTGTCTTGTGTAATTCAGGGTTCAATTCCCACTTGAGAATTATTACTTTTTGAAAACATAATGTACTTATGATATATAATACATATATATATATATGTGATACATATTTAATTAAGTAAACTTTACTAGCATCATTTCCTTTTGACAACTGTATTAACTCACTGTTTTAAGTTCATTGAACTAAACTTGTCTAGTTTTGGATCTATGTAAAAACTTAAGAAATTTAGGGCAATCTGTTTCAATGCACTGTTTTAGTAAACTCAACTAGTCCAGGGTAAGAATGTATACACTGCTCACCAAAATGAAAGGAACGTTTTTTCTTGGTCCTGGCATGAATTGAATGAAACTGTCTGATCATGTTCTTGTTGGTTCAGCAGCTGAGGGCCTCGTTCATCAATTTCATCTGTATTGGTGTTGATGAATTAACAACAGGTGCACTTCAGTGGCAACAATTAGAAAACCCTCCAAACAGGACTGGTGTTCCATGTGGAGGTCATTTCAAGTTTTTTGGCTGGTTTTCCACTCGTGCTGATTTTGTCTTGTGTAATTCTCTCTACTGGCAGTATGAGGAGATTCCTTAACCCTACAGAAGTTGTACAGGTTGTCCAACTTCTCCAGGATGGAACTGTCATATAATGAATGATACACCTCAGAACTGTTGATTTACGACACTGAGCGACAGTGTGATTTACGGCAGCGAGGGAGTACGTTTTACGGCAGTTGTACGAAGTGCGTGTCTGGAAGACTGAAGCCTGTTAATAAAGTGTTCTGCTTTTCAACCAAGAATATATCGCCACTCGTCATTCTACATGGTGTCAGAAGATTCCCGAAACGGACCAACGTCGTGAAAGGAATAACGAAACAAAGAACAGAGAGGAATGGCTAAGTTTAATCCGCCCGCCAATTTTCCATTTGATAAGCCGACTGAATGGCCGGACTGGAAACAGCGTTTTGAGCGATACAGAGTCGCCACGAAGCTCAATAAGGATGAGGGGCCGGTGCAGGTGAGCTGCCTCATCTACGCGATGGGCGCTGAAGCGGAAAATATTTTTAAGTCGTTTACATTTACCGACATGGCCGACAGAGACAAAATCGAGGTTGTCTTGGCAAAGTTCGATGACTACTTTTTCCCGCGGAGGAATGTGATTCACGAAAGAGCGTGCTTTCACCAGCGCGTACAGCGGACGGGAGAGAGAAGGAGAGTTTTATCCGAGCACTCTATGAGCTGTCGGAACATTGCGACTTTGGAGCAGCCAAAGAGGAACACATCCGTGATCGGATCGTGGTGGGGATCCAGGATAAAGAGCTCTCGCGCAGGCTGCAGCTGATGTCGGATCTAACTCTGGCGCTTACAGTTCAAACTGTACGGCAGGCCGAAAGGTTGCAACACAAGTGAGTCTGCAAGGGGACACGGCGGCGGCTGTTCAAGAGGTGCGGCACAGGAATAAGAACACAAACTGGAGACAACAGCAGAAACCAGGCAAGCCAAACGCACACAGTAAATGGGGGGAGCATGTAAAGAAATGTGGAAGATGTGGAAAGCTGCCACACAGAGGAGATGAAAAATGTCCAGCTTCAAAAGCTAAATGCCATAACTGCCATAAGATGGGGCATTGGGCCAGAGCATGTCGCAGCAGCAGATCAGTGAATGAGGTCACTGAGATGGAGAAGGAGAAAGGTGAGCAGACCTACTTCCTCGGCTCTGTGAGTAATGCAAATGGAAAGGCTGAAGCATGGACTGTGTTGCTCCACGTTGAATCCATTCCTGTCCAATTTAAGATTGACACAGGAGCTGATGTTAATGTGATAAACGAGGGCACTTTTCACACCCTGGACAAAGGAAAGGTGTTACAGCCATCTGACCTCCCACTAGACAGCCCTGGAGGAGAACTCTCATGCCTTGGTTGCTTCGATGCTGCAGTGTGCTACAAAGGCAAAAGCTACACATCAACAATGTACGTGGTACGTGGACACAAAGTCAACAATCTGCTCAGCCGCTCTCTGTCTGTTGAGATGAACCTTGTGAGAAGAGTGGATGAGATCACAAACTGCATAAATAAGCAAATCGTCAGCAGTCAACCATATGGGGAGCACGGAATTTTAAAAACGGATCCAGTGAAAATAGAATTAAAAGAAGGTGCCGTTCCACATGCAGTCCACACAGCAAGGCGTGTTCCATTCCCAATGCTACAGAAAGTGAAAGAGGAGCTACAAAGGATGGAGCAAAACGACATCATCAAACGTGTGACACAACCGACAGAATGGTGCGCTCCAATGGTGCCGGTCTTAAAGAAACATACAGGCAAGGCCCGGATATGTGTCGACCTAACAAAACTGAACAAGTCAGTGAAAAGAGAGCGGTACATCCTACCAACCTCAGATGAGATCACGTCCAAGCTGAGTGGTGCCACGGTGTTTTCATCTCTTGATGCTGCTAGCGGGTTCTGGCAGATTCCCCTGCATCCAGATAGCAGCAAGCTGACAACATTTATAACACCGTTTGGGAGATACTGCTTCAAAAGACTACCGTTCGGTATTACAAGTGCACCTGAAATCTTTCAACGCAAAATGTTGGAAACCCTGGAAGGCCTGGAAGGTGTAGAGGTCTTCATGGATGATATATTGGTGCATGGGGCCACCATGGAGGAACATGATGCACGTTTGGAAAAAGTTTTACATCGCATCGACTCAGCAGGCCTCAAACTCAACAAAGAAAAATGCTCTTTGAGGCAGAGTCAGTTAAGATTTTTGGGTCACTTGATTGATAAGTCAGGGGTGAGGCCAGACCCAGAGAAAGTTGAGGCAATAAACCAGCTACCCCCACCGCAAAATGTTCAGGAACTGAAACGGGTGCTAGGCATGATCAACTACTTGGGCAAGTACATCCCTTCACTTGCAACAGTCGGACAACCGCTTTTTGATCTCCTCAAAACAAAAAACGCATGGACCTGGGGACCCGCACAACAGTCAGCATTCGAAAGCATCAAAGTCAGGTTAACAACAGCCCCGGTTCTCACCTTCTATGATGTTGCAAAGCCAACTACAGTTTCTGCAGACGCCAGCAGCTACGGGCTAGGCGCGGTTCTACTCCAGCTTCATGGAGAGGAGTGGAAGCCTGTCGCTTATTGCTCCCGTCGGCTGTCAGAGGCCGAAACTCGATACGCCCAAATCGAGAAGGAATGTTTAGCGAGCGTTTGGGCCTGCGAGAAGTTTGATAAGTATTTGTGTGGTTTGGATCAGTTCAGGCTGGAGACAGACCACAGACCTCTTGTACCCCTGGTGAACAGCCGCAGCTTGGATGATGTTCCTCTGCGATGTCAACGGCTTCTGATGCGACTCATGAGGTACAACCCGGAGGCTGTCTACGTACCGGGAAAAACTCTCGTTGTTGCGGACACCTTGTCACGCAGTCCTCAGTCGCATACCAGAGAAACGACAGATATACAAAGTGAGATTGAGTGTTACGTGGCTGCTGTAGTACAAGGCATCCCTGCCTCTCAGAGTCGAATGGACAGCATCAGAGCAGCAACAGCCAGAGACGGTGAACTACAGACTGTCATTGAACTGGTAAGAAATGGCTGGCCGGCACACAAAGACAAAGTTCCAGTGGATGTCCGAGCATACATGAAAGTAAAGAACGAGCTGGCAGAGACCAGCGGCCTTCTCATTCGCGGCTGCAGAATCGTCATCCCGAAGTCAGAAAGGGGAGAGATCCTGAAGAAAATACACGCGGGACACCAAGGGCTCACAAAATGCAGAGAGAGAGCTAATTCATCTGTTTGGTGGCCTGGTCTTTCAGCAGAGTTAAAGAACACAGTGACGCAGTGTCAGACCTGTCAGGAACAGAAGCGTACACAACAGAAGGAACCCCTCATCTCTACCCCTCTGCCAGAGCGTCCATGGAAAAGAATCGGATTGGATCTCTGTGAATACAACAAAAATAATTATCTTGTAGTATCAGACTACTACTCCCGTTTCTTGGAAATACTTCATCTGCCGTCCACCACAAGTTTCCAAGTCATTCAGAGACTGAAGGCCACATTTGCCAGATTCGGAATTCCAGATGAAGTGGTGAGTGACAATGGACCTCAATTTTCCTGTGCAGAATTCACTGAATTTGCTAAAGACATGGATTTCAGACACTTGACATCAAGTCCTCACCATCCCCAAGGAAACGGCCAAGCGGAGAGAGCAGTGCAAACTGCTAAGAGGATTCTCAGGCAGGAGGATCCACTCATTGCTCTCATGTGCTACCGGTCAACACCCTGCTCATCAACAGGAGTCAGCCCTGCGGAGCTCCTTATGGGGAGAAAGATTCGCACAACACTTCTCACCTTAGAGAAGAATCTCCAACCAAAGTGGCCTGATAGAAAAGCTGTTTTTCAAAAAGATGCGGCGGAAAAGACCAAACAAGCTTTCTACTACAACCGTCGTCACGGCGCCAAGCCCCTTCCTGCTCTTCGTCCAGGGGACACAGTCGTTACCAAGCTGGATCAGGAAAAGAACTGGTCAACACCAGCAGTCGTCTCAAAGGAGAGCATTACTCCACGATCATACCTCCTGGAAACGCCACAGGGAGTCGTGTTCCGCCGTAACCGTCGTCACATCCGCAACGACAACCGACATGTTGTTACTGCCACCCTGTCAACTTCAGCTGAGACTTCTGAGGAGGAACCTCTTCCTTCATCCAGCACTCCAGCCTCGGAGACGGAGCTCTCCGTTCCACCTCAAGTCATCAGTATAGCAAGTTCTCCAACGGCTGTTTCAAAGACTGTTTGTACACGTTCTGGACGTGTGTGCAAACCTGTTGAGAGTAGGGGTGTCGGAAAAAATCGATTCACATTCGAATCTAGATTCTCATTTTTAACGATTCAGAATCGATTCTAAATATCCAAGAATCGATTCGCCCCCTCCCGCCATATTCCTGCATTTATATGTTTTATTTAATGGCTCGAACCTGCTAGCTTACTTGCAAGCCGTAGTGTTTGTCCCGAAACGGCTACCGTAGTTTGTTTTCCTTGGAGGCGAGCGGAGCTTACTGAGAGCGCGCGCTACGCAACATGAGAGAAAAAAAGATTCCTCCTGTCCCGTTATAAATTGGCAAATGTATGGGCTCACTTCGGATTCCACAAATCCTGCGGTAAGGAGCTTGACATGACGTGCAGTGTGTAAAATCTGCTAAATCAGACACTTCGGGACCACTTCAGATGCTCGCGCTCATATCTCGTCCATCACCGGAGCTTAAAGTTTGAAAAGTCTTTCTCTGCCTTCATACTGTTGAAATCATCCGTCCCTCCAGGATTTCCTGATGTTTCGATAACAACTTTTAATGCAAATCCAATCAAACCCCGAGATTTGTTGCGCACCTTGCAGCTTTTTATTTTCACCGCAACTTTATTGAGATCAATCTACCGTGACAACAGTCATGGATGACCACGTGACCGTTTCCCTTCCGACTCGGCCGTGCTCTCTTTAATTATAGTTCTATATTATCCTCTCACACTTTTTCTCTTCATAACGCGCGTGAACGGTCACCCCGCAGGTGAGCATGCGCTGCGTGCACGCGGGAGTGTAGGTGCGCTGTCCCCGGGCGCGCACGCGGCACGGGGGGGGGGCGCAGGTACAGATGAGTCTGTTATATTGCGCGGGACACAGCTGCTGCACAACAGGTACCGAGTATGAAGAGAAATACAGAGAGAGACTCTGGAAATCTGGAACTATTTCTCTTTAACTGGTAATGTAAAGGAAGAATTTAGAGTCTGCAGGAAAAGAATTCAATCTAGAACCTTCTCCACAACAAACCTACAGAGACCTGAGAGAAGCTTCTTTAAAACAGAGCAGATCAATATAACCAGATCAGCTCCTCAAAGCCTTTGTCTTCCTCTACCAGCAACTCAGCAGTGATGCTTTTGAAAAAGATAAAGAGGAAGATCCCTGAGAACATCTGAGGATTCATCTGTTTATCATGTTTTTAAGTTCATGATTTTTCACAGGAAATCTGGAAATATTTTATTCTAAAATATGTTTAAATCAACACATATTTGGGTTATGTTAGCAGGAAAGACCAAAATTCATTTTATGTTTGACAGTTCAATTCAAGTTAAATGACAGCTCAAGGGGATGATGCTGTGCTGTATTTACTTTGTGCATATGTCATAATAAAAAGAATTGGAACATGAGAATATGATTTGTATTTCATAATTAAAATTTTTAGGTGCTTTTAAAAATATGTATATATTCAAACACATTGCAACTTTTTACAAAAGCTGCTGCAACATCGGCCATTTCGGGCCAGAACAATCATAAAAATCTTCTGTGAAATCCTTGAGGGTCTGAATAATATAAATTTGCACAGTATCATAAATACATTTCTTTTTTTTATTAACATTTTTCCTTTATGTTTTAAATGTCTGAATCGAGAATCGAGAATCGTTTCAGAATCGAATCGGCACCCCAAGAATCGGAATCGAATCGAATCGTGACTTGCTGTAAGATTCACATCCCTAGTTGAGAGGCTCAACTTGTAGTCTCTATGCTGTGCAAGGTGCACAATATGGCCTTTGGGGGGGAAGTGTTTCTCAAAAAAAAAAAAAAAAAAAAAAAAAAAAAAGTGAGAAAACACAGAAGAAGAAAAGACGGAGTAAAAAGATGGACTAAGTTATATAAAAGTTGAAATGTGAATTTGAATTGGATTTGTTGATGCTGGATTACTTTAGTAACTAATTTGCTATGGCATCAGAACATTTACTAATGGTCGTTTATAATTGGATATGGTTCTGCTATGTTGACTGGGAGAGAGACTTTATTTTCAAAGCTACATGTTTAGTTTAGATTATTTTGAATTTAAAATGAAAAAAAAAATTGCTTTACAACATAAAACATATTGATGTAGCATTTCTTTTGTTTGAAAAAAAAAGGGGAGATGTCATATAATGAATGATACACCTCAGAACTGTTGATTTACGACACTGAGCGACAGTGTGATTTACGGCAGCGAGGGAGTACGTTTTACGGCAGTTGTACGAAGTGCGTGTCTGGAAGACTGAAGCCTGTTAATAAAGTGTTCTGCTTTTCAACCAAGAATATATCGCCACTCGTCATTCTACAGGAACATCCACACGTGCTGCAGCAAGAAGGTTTAATGTGTCTCCCAGCACAATCTCCAGAACATGGAGGAGATTTCAGGAGACTGCTGGTTATTCTGGGAGAGCTGGACAGGGCCGTAGAAGGTCCTCAACCCCTCAGCAGGACCCATACCTGCTCCTTTGTGCAAGGAGGAACAGGCTGAGCACTGCTCGTGCCCTACAGAATGACCTCCAGAGGGCCACTGGTGTGAATGTCTCTACCCAAACAATCAGGAACAGACTTCATGAAGGTGGCCTGAGGGCCCCACGTCCTGTAGTGGGCCCTGTGCTCACTGCCCAGCACCGTGGAGCTCCACTGGCATTTGCTCAAGAACACCAGAATTGGCAAGTCCTCCACTGGCGCCCTGTACTTTTCACAGACCAGAGCAGGTTCACCCTGAGCACCTGTGATAGATGTGAAAGAGTCTGGAGAAGACCAGGAGAACGTTCTGCTGCCTGCAACGTGGTTCAACATGACAGGTTTGGTGGTGGGTCAGTGATGGTCTGGGGAGGCATATCCATGGAGGGACGCACAGACCTCTACTGTCTAGGACAGGGGTGGGCAAACTACGGCCCGGGGGCCACATGCGGCCCCTTAAGCTACTTAATGTGGCCCTCCAAATTAAAATACATTGAATCAAAAATCCTAATTATTGTTTTATTTTCATTGTATTTCTGGTTTCTTCCCATGAATGGTGTTGTTTCTCTGACGTTCGTGTGTGTTCCTTTCTGAGTCAGATGGTGATCTTTCGGATTATTCCTACACCACATAAATGTAGCATTTCTTTGAGTTCACATTTTCCTCTGAAGAACATCAACCCATTGGATCACCCACAAGAGAACAAAAATCAAAATTTAGAAATTAAAACTCCCAAATTTTCTGTTTTTAAATTAATATATGTGAATTTGAATCCAAATTAAAGCATGTTTTTCTCTAAATTCCATATTATTTTTTTAGTTTATGAGGTTGATTATCCAATCTCTCCTTCCATCTGGTCCTTGTCCGGCCCTTATGCCAAATTTTAGAACCCTTTGTGGCCCACGAGTCAAAACAATTGCCCACCCCTGGTCTAGGAAATGGTGCTCTGACTACAATAAGGTATCCAGATCAGCTGCTTAACCAACAAGAAAAGTATCAGATGAGTTTAATTCAATTCATACAACACCCAAAAAAAAACAAACCTTTTTTCATATATATCATTTATATACATCAGGGGTCACCAACACGGCGCCCGCGGGCGCCAGGTCGCCCGCGAGCATCTCATGAGTCGCCCGCGGGTCTCTTCTAAAAATAGCACAACTTGTGAGCTGCTCAAAATTTTAATTTTATTGTGATGTATTTTTTTGAACTCACACTTGCCTTCACAAAGAATTAAAACATCTTAACATATATGTTTATTATTGCTGAAGCCAAAAACGGCATATCCCACTTTTAATTTAATCGTTTTCTCGTTAAAACGAGATAATCAATAATGGGACGCCGCGACCCCTTCTCCTTTTCCCGCATGGAGACACTGAGACTTTACCTGTGTTGAGATTCTTTATTTTGTGGTTAACGACAAAAACAATAGAAAAAAACACTCCACAAAAGTTGTTTTTGGTCAGTTCTTTTACTTATTAGTGGAGCTGCGCTCTTCAAATGCCCGAGTGAACCAGTCCAGTCAGCTCCAGCGGAGTGACAAACTTCAATGGACCTAGTCGTGTTTTCAAAAAGAAAAATGTTCCAGCTGCTTACTTGTTATGGACATTCTTTTAAATACCACTGAACAGACTTCTGACACCTGCACCTGGACTGAGCGAGTCACCACACTCCTGTGACGTCACCCAAATGCTCCCTTTGTTAGTGAATCAAATAAAAAAAAGCACACACGTCGCCGTGTCTTTAATGACTTATTGCTTGAGTTGGTTTGTGTTTTGTCACATTTTTATAAAACCGTGTCATTGCAACACCGTGTTTTTTCAAAATTCCTAGAATTCGGTTAAAGTTTCATGCTTAACGGAGACAGAACCCAGGGCTGCTGAGTTTCTGCATGGTGCGTTCACGGAGCCTCGGATATCGGCAGCAAAACGAAGCAGTTTATCAGAGAAAACATGGAACACCAGCACGGATCCGTATATAATCGACTGATGAAACAGTGTCGACGTTTTCTCTGAAGAACGGATTTGTTTTGCTGCGGATTGTATAAAAATTACAAAGTTTGTAGCGACTGAGTTGAGCGGCTGCTTGGGTTGGTTTATTTCCAAAGCTCAGTGAACGCACCATGCCCAGATTCTTGTCTGCCGTCAATCAATCTGTGCGGAGGTTTAAGGAGAATAAATGGACGGGTGCATGAGACTAAATTAAAGCGTTTGAGGAGCGTAGATTCACTAATAAAAAAAAAACAGTTAAAGAACAACTTTTTTGAAGTTTTCTTATGCTGTTTTTGTTGTTAACGACTAAAAAAAAGAAACAGTTTTCTCGCTTTTTCCTTATAAAGATTTAATATCTCGTTTTTTCTGAAGAAAAAGATTAAAAAAAGAAGTAGGGCAGGGCGTTTTTGGCTTCCTTACATACATGAACTTTAGGTGACCTGGAACCTAGTGGATATTCAGAGAAAAAAAGTGCTGCACTTTCCCTCCATGCAGTCGGTGCAGAAAGACAATGATTCTGCATCCCAGGCATTTGACAGAGTGGCAGAAAAAATACTGTGATGTCATCAACAGACTTGAGCAAGAGTTTGAGAATAGGTTTTGTGACATCGATCAGCTCGAGCCATGTGTGGCATTCATATCCAACCCTTTCATGAATGTGGACACGACATGCTTTTCTGAGCAACTAAGTTCAACGTTTGACTTGGATGCTGGACAGGTGGAGATTGAAATCATAACACTGCAAAATGACCTCCACCTCAAAGCCCACCAGGGTGCACCAAACTTTTGGTGCCTTGTTGACTCAGAGAAGTACAGAGGAGTATGCACAGCAGCTATAAAGACTGCCAGCCTGTTTGGTTCAATCTATCTCTGTGAATCAGCATTTTCTGACATGAACTTCATCAAGTGCAAACACAGAACACGCCTCACTGATGCACATCTGAAAGACTCGCTCACAGTTGCAGTATCAAGCTACACACCAGATTACACTAAACTGGTGAACAGCATGCAATGTCAGTCTTCCCACTAACAAAGAAACAGATACCAGACGTATGTGGTAACATGGCAAAGTTAAATTATAGTATTGAAATTTGTTCAATTCAAAAGTGTGTTCATAACACGTAGCAGTTGTAATTTTGTTAAAAACATTACATTTGGTCATTACCTCATAATGTGACAAGATTTGTTGAGATTAATAAAGTTTTGAATATTCATATTTGTTTCCTAGCTTGTTGTTATTGATAATTACGATGAGAAATCAGTGTCTTCACATAGTGGAGTATCATTATTCATTATTAATAATGTATAACTAAAGGCAAACTAAGCAAATGTATTATTTCAATTCGGTAGCCCTTCGTATGACTCAGTACCCATGAAGTAGCCCTCGGTTTCAAAAAGGTTGGTGACCCCTGATATATATATATATATGACTGTAGAAATATGTTAATGATACAGTCATAAGTAACATGGCTACCCTTTTATGCACAGACAGTTTTTTTTTATAGATAGATAGATAGATAGATAGATAGACTTTATTGTCTGTTCAATTAACAGAAATTCATCTTTCAACACGGCAGAACACATTAAAATTCAATTCAATTGATAAAAGTAAAAAATTCTAAAAAGTTAATAAATGACTAAAAAGTTAATAAATACTATAGAAAATCAGAAGTCATACAGGTCTTAAAAATCACAGAATTCATCATCCACATACATACAGAGGGTGGGTGGTGTCCTCAGTGATGGAGGGGGCTTTCCTCATCACTGCTCGCCTGTACAGGTCACTGAGAGGAGATTGTGCTGTTTGAGTTATTTTGGAGGCCTGATTGATTATTTTTGAGAGAGTGTTTTTTTTGTTTAAGGGTGAGAAAGTTGAACCAAGTAGCAATGTTGAATGTGAGGATGGACTCCACCAGCGAAACGTACACCATTGATAAAATGTCCGTATTAATATTAAAGAATCTTAATGTCCTCTAAAGGTGGAGGCGTTGCTGTGCTTCTTGAAAAGAGCATCCACATGGTGTCTGAAAGACAGGCTGCTGTCCATTATTGTCTCCAAGTATTTAAAAGAGTCTACCTGCTCCACCTGCTGGCCCTGGATCATGAGGGGTTGGAAAAGATCATCCGGGCTGTTCTGCCTTCTGCCCCTGCAGCACAGCTCCTTTGTTTTGGAGATGTTCAGTTCCAGGGAATTCTGCGAGAACATGCAGATCAGAGTGCTGACCTGCTGTTGGTATTTTTCCAGGGCATGGGAGTCCGTCACGTGTGCGACAAGGGCCATGTCATCTGGATACTTCAGGAGGGTCAGGCCTTCTGTGTCACAGGAGATGCTGTTTGTGTACACAGAGAAAAGAATTGGAACAATACACAGCCCTGGGGCAGTGCTGTTTTCAAAATCATTTGGCTGGACTTAACATTGTTCATCACCACATTTTGAGGCCTATCCAATAAAAACTCTTTGATCCATAAAATCAGTGTTTTATGAATCTGCAGTGAAGAAAGATGTTCCAGAAGTGTATTATTGTTTACAGTGTTAAAAGCAGATGAGAAGTCCATGAATAAAATCCTTTTGTTTGGGAGCTTGGAGTCCTGTTGTTTGGTGACTCTGTCCAGGAGTGTTAGGCTGGCATCCTCTGTACTGTGTGCAGCTCTGTACGCAAACTGGAGAGGGTCACATTTTCCTTCCAGTTTAGACCTCAATTCGTCAACAATAACCCTTTCCATACATTTGCACAAGATGGAAGTCAGGGCAATTGGTCTGTAATCCTGCAGGTCCTTGGTCCTGGTTTGTTTGGGAAGAGGGATGATAGTCGACTCCTTCCACCGTCCAGGAACTGTGCCTTGATTCAGGAGTTGTTGGAACAGTCGGGTAAATACTCCAGTGAGCTGGTTTGATCATTCTTTAAGTATCCTGCCTGTCAGCCCTTCTGGACCTGCTGCTTTGTGTGGATTCACTCTACGCAGGATGGAGGTCACCAGGTTCTCGTTGATGATAACGGGATCAGCAGATGAGCTGTAGGTGTCTGGGTTCCAAGTGGGTTTTCTACTGGTATTGTTGAAGCCAGTGAAGTGATTGTTGAGGTCCTCAGCAGGGGAGGCGGGATCTGAACAGTCCACGTTTGGGATTTTGGTCTTTCGGCCCATCATTAAGTTCAGACCCTTAATGATGGGCCAAAATGCCTCCCGGAGATTCCCAGATGTTAATTTCTTTTCCACTGTATCTTTGTATCTTCTTTTTGCCAGTGTGGCCTGCCTTCTGAATTCTTTTTGGAGTTCTCTCACCTTTTCTTTGTCCCCCTGAAGGAAAGCTCTTTTCTTCTCTGTTAGACACTTTTCATGTCTTTGGTAACCCACTGTTTGTTGTTTGGGTATATTGTTATTTGTTTTTGAGGGTGACATTCTCATAAGAGAACGTGATGTCAGAGGTGAGGATATCAGAAAGCTTATCCAGATCATTTACACAGTCATTGAAGAACAAATCCCAATTAGTTTGTTCAAAACACCCTGAAGTGTTGCTGATGTTTCCTCGTTCCAGACCTTGATGTTTTTTATAACAGTCTCCTCAGTTTTTAGTTGTGATCTATACTTTGGTAACAGTAAGATCACATTGTGGTCTGAGCGTCCAAGTGGTGGGCGTGGTTTTGAAACGTAAGCTCCAGCGATGTTTCTGAAGCACAGATCCAGTGTGTTCCCACCCCTTGTTTCTGTGTGAACATATTGCTCGAGGCTTGGAAGATGTGAGGAGACGTCACACCTGTTGAAGTCACCAAGTAAAAAAACTGGCTGATCCCCTGTTTGAGTGACAGCTCTGTTGTGGCTCTCTTCAATGTGCTCAGCGGCTGTGTTAAAGTCCGGGCCGGGAGCATAAACCAACATCACTGTGATTTGTGAAAATTCTCTGGGGAGGTAAAATGGTCTGAACGATACAGCCATCATTTCATAATCCTTGCAGCATTCAGTCTCCCTAACTGTATAGCTTTTAGCCCAGGACTGGTTTACAGCCATGCAAACTCTGTCCCCAATTGACTTCCGTGTTTTGACAGCGTCTCTGTCAAAGCGAATGATGTTGTAACCATCCAGCTGGAAGTCTTCTTCTCCTGTGAGCCAAGTTTCTGTAAAGCAGAAGAGACTGGTGCGCTGATAGTCCAGATCCGACTTCGATAATGTTAAAAGTTTGTCTGTTTTGTTGCGAAGCGATCGCACATTTGACAGGGTGATGGCAGGTAGTGGAAGCCGACTCCTCTACCTGTTGAAAAATAAATTGCGACGATGAAGCATTACAATGACATCTGTATGTCTACCAACCCCTACTTGTCATTTTGCTTCATCAATAAAATTTAATGGGAAAAAAAGGGTAGAAAAAAATGTAATCTTCATTCTGCTTCCCTTGATTTCCTCAACAAAAGATGTCTGGTATTGTTTTATTGTGTTATGTTTATGTTTTTCCTGTGGAAATGAATAAAAAAAAATTCAATCTATATGCATCTACTTAGCAAATCTCTTTGTTCTCTTGCTGCTATTGTCTAATTTTCATTATTTCTTACATTGTATGTTAGTTTGTTAATTTGGTGCATTCACAATGACATCCAAAACTGCAAAGTTTGCCTTTTTGAAACACCAAACACTCAGTACTCACAACACGCTACCATGTACTGTATGATCAAATGACTTCTTAAGATTAATCGTAGCTATGTTAGAACATTTAAAACCTGTTCAACAGAACTTTGAACATTTAAACAAACTTTGAAATGAATTTCAGAATACTGAGCGTACTCTCAGCTGACAATGAGAAGCCTCTGTGCTATTGGTAACCTTGCCTGTGTTGAGATGTTTTAGGACAGGGAATCACATCTCAGACTGTTTCTACCTGACACAGAACATTGCATTGACACAAATGTAGAAACACTCTGTGGAGTCATTGAAACACAACTGGCAGGTCATAAAGATAAAGAGCGATAATCAGACGTGTCTTTCATGCTAGTTAGCATTAACTCAAATAAAAGGTAAAAGCGGTATTCACAAGTAATTTTCTAAATTCTGCATTCAGTTCTGAACTTTATTTCTTGGCTGCACAGATCCGGAGGAAAGGTTAAGGTTAGGATTACGGTTCCGGTTCCGCTTAATGCATCAAATGGTCCTCAATCACGACAGCTGCATGACAGCTAATACGACTTCATTAAATATTGCAACCAGTAACAACTTTAGCTTTGGATTCACATAAAATACATGAAACAATGCAGCAATCTGCCTCTTGCCTGCACCTATCACGTGTTGCCATCATGAATTTTCATTATCTTTTGATCTGGTTGCACGTAAATATGTGCAAATAACATCAGCCTTAACAAGTTATCTTTGAAATTTGCTATGTAGGACAACAAATCCAATCTAAATCCTTTATGCATTTTTATTTGAAGTATTTTGCTAGAAAGACAAATAATGCACCTAACACAGTTTATAGTTACTCTTAGTAGCTCCAAAAAACATCTTTTAAATTCCAAATACTTCACTGTTTCCGCATAAACAATAGTCCACTGCCACTGCCGGAAACGACTGAGCGGTCTTATATTGAATGTGGAAGTAGGTTGGGCATATGGCCCATTGATTCTTGATGGGTTCTTACCAAGTATTGATCTTTTATTTTTGTTTGAAGAAGCTGTATAACATTATATTTGTCATCCTTTGGTGAGACGTTTCATTGGAGGTAGATAGGGGAGAATTCTGGACTGGCTGTCGTGGGCACCAATGTACCTGGCAGCTATTTGAATTATTTATTTTTGTTATGTTTTTTACCAAAATAGTAGCGGTAATGCTGTTAATGTTTGCTATTGTTAACACTAAATTTTACAGATAATTCCAATTCAAATGTTTCAATGCTTCTTAAAGTCCCCCTCCAATAAAAATCATGTTTTTTGAGTTTTTAACATGTATGTGTGGCATTTTTCTTCTGAAAGAGAAAAAATATAAGAAATTATTTTGTGTTTGCATTTCTGAGTATTTCTCCTTTCACTCTCCTCTCACTTCTCTGGATTTCCTGAAACTTTCTTACGTCACAGTAGCTGGCTAATCTGGATGCATCTGTATAGGCTGGAGAAGATAATCTAACGTCCCACTTCTGTGCTGTAAAGATTGTAATTCAGTAAAAGGTCATACTGATGTTAGCTTCTATCATTTTGTGATTGAAATTCACGTCCGCTCCCCCTCGAGCCTTGAAGCCGCGGGCTGTATTGTCTGCTCCACCCGCGGAGGAACGCCGAGCTGCAGCGGCCGGCCGCGAGCCGCCGGTAGCTGTGGGCAGCGGTGGGTGGCTGCGGGCCGCAGCGGTGAGCCGCTATAAAGGAGCGATGCTGTAACAGCAGCTCCGCTCAGGAACCACCAGGGAGTTTACCCGAATACCAGAACCGTTCTCCTGAACAGAACCCTTCATCTGCATCTAAAACATCACCACCATCTGCACACATTTATGAACTGACGTGTGATCAGAACCTCTCTGCATTCTTCATTTCATTTCATTAGATTTCTTGTTGAAGTGAATTCAACAATCAGCATGTGCTAGCATGAACTCAGTTCTGAACCACAGATAGTGCTGCTGCTGCTGCTGCTGCTGCTGCTGCTTAGTTTCCCCTTTTGTGGTGCACTAGTAGCCTTTTCTTGATGTCCTGGTGCTCTGCCAGTCACTAAGCTGCGGCATCGTTTGCTGCAAGGTTCAGTGTTTTTTTGAGAAGTTTGATGCTCTGTCAAACCGCAGACGTTTGATGCTGATTTGATATTGGAGCTGGAGGCTCTCTCCTCTTCTCCAACTTCACCCGAACATCATGGCAACAGATGGCGGTCTGATTACTATGTGTATGTTCCAATTTGTGGCCCCCAGTGCCCCTTAGCCCTGTATCGTGTTTCAATTAAGTTGAGATCTGAAATGAGTCTGCTGTAACCGGAGTCAATTTTCATAATTCATTAAGAGCAGCTCTCGCTCATGGAGGCGTAGAGCAGTTGTTGGCACAGGTCAACCCCCCAGCAGAGGGTTTGTTAGTGTGACGCCCACTGGGAGCCCAGTGCAGGTAAAGTAAAGCTTCAAATCCTACAGCATATTCTGACCATTAAAAACACAGATTACATGGAGTTCAAGAGCCAAGATGGAGGAAGGACGTGCAGTTCGGAGCTCCTGCAGACTTTTCAACATATTTCATTTAAAAAACAACACCTACCTATAAAGAAATCAACATAACTTGATATCAAAACAGATTGTGGAGAAGCTCAGTAAATACAAGTTTGGCAACTCCACATCCAAGCTAGTAAGGCAACGTATTACAGAGGATAACGAGCTGCAGCCCGAGAGACATTAAAGTTGAGATTCTAGCATCACTGAGGGATGACATCACAAATTATCAGAGAAGAGCTCAAAGACTCTGAAGACTTCAATGCTGTCAGGACCGAGCTAGAGGCTGCGCAAGCTGCAATAGCTAGCAACACTACAGCGGTGGGAGCGGAGTTAGCCTCGATGGAAATGGACATGGAAGATGTGAAAGGCGGGCTGTACACCTGGTCAGGTAAGGCGACCGGGCTTCAATCTACTGTAGCTGAGCTCCAATGTGAAATGCTTGTGCTACGGGAGAAGTGTGAAGATATGGAGGGGAGGATGAGGCGCGGGAACATCCACATTGTCGGCGTTGACGAGTGACCAAACTCCAGGAGCCCAGATAAGGTTTCTAAAATGCTCAGAGAGACTTTGCAGCTGGAGCTACACAAGTTTACCGATCACATTGCACATCTGTGTCCAGGAAGCCGGGAGATCACAGATCCTGTGTCATTATTGCCAAGCTACACTACGACAGAGATGCTATGGGCATTCTAAAAAGAGCCAGAGAGAAAGCCTCGCTGGCCTACAATGGAAAAAGAATTTCCATCTTCCTGGATTACACCGCCAGTGTAGTGAAAGCCCGTGCTGGGCGCTGGACCAAACCAATGTCTCACTTAAGGAACAGACGTGGAGTGGTCCTGAGTGAGACAAGTTTCTCCTTTTTGTTCTCTCATATGGCTCGGTACGCCCCTTAGAACGTCCCCCTGTGTGAATCAGTAATCGATGTGTTTGAACCCTGCTGCAGATGCAGGCTCTGATTCTAATTGGCTCATCAGAAGTGTAATGTCAGATGGAGCGGTGTGTCTGCAGCTGGATGCAGAAAGGCATTAGGGAGGAGTCAGGATATCAAGTCTTTCTTCACTAAAGTTAAAACAAATACACAAAAAATATATGATTTTAGCCTATTTTGCAACAACCATTTCTTCTTTTAGTGTTACCATTAGCTCAGGTAAATTTGTTCCAGAGTAGAAAATTGATGTATCATATGCAAACAACAAAAACTGAATTATTTTGGAAACTTTGCAGACATCAATTTTGAACAAAATAAAAACTAGGGGACCTAAAACAGATCCTTGTGGAACTCTGGTAATCTTTTGATTGTTTGAATGTATTCCATTTACTTGCACATACTGCTGTTGATTAGTTAAATAAGTCAATTGAACGAAAGGCCTCTTATCCCATATATTAACAATTTAATTAACAGTAAATCATGATTAATTGTATCAAATGCTTTTTGTAGATCGATGAAAACTCCAACTGTATATTGTTTGTTATCTATAGCAAATGTAATATTTTCATTCATCCTTTCATTTTTTTTTTTTTTTTCCTTAACCGCTTTATCCCTTTTGGGGTCGCGGGGGTGCCGGAGCCTATACCGGCTGCTGATGGGAAAAGGCGGGGTTTACCCTGGACAGGTCACCAGTCTGTCGCAGGGCCTCAATCTCACACACAGTCACTCTCACATTCATACCTAGGGGCATTTTAGAGTAACTAATTAACTTATGGAGCATGTTTTTGGACAGTGGAAGGAAGTTGGAGTACCCGGTGAGAACCCACACATGCACGGGAGAACATGCAAACTCCACACAGAAAGGTCCCAGTTGGTGTTTCTGATCCCCCAGCCGGGATTTGAACCGGGGCCTTCTTGCTGTGAGGCAAGACCGCTAACCAAGCCCGTAATAAATATATAATATATATATATATATATATATATATATATATAGGGTTAGGGTCATATATATATATATATAATATATATATATATATATATATATATATATATATATATATTATATATATATATATATAGGGTTAGGGTTAGGCCGGACAGAAATCAGGATTCTGCCCCACCCTGCTTGTTAGGGTGGTTGGTCTCTTCTGCCAGTTTTCTCTTTTGTTTATCAGATTTTTTTTTTTTTTAATTTTCCAATCTATTGATCTTTGGTATTTCTTTTAGCCATTCTTTGGGATTGTTCAGCCTTTTCACTGAACAGCTAAGCTTTTCTCACCTCACTGTTTTGTTCTTCTACTATTCCTACAGCAGAGAGTCAGAAGGTATCTTCAACGGCTTTTACTGCAATTGTTTGTCAAACAGTCTCATGATTGATCTTTTGATTTGATCTGATAAACAAGAACTATTGATCGGCATCCTGTGGTGCTGTCTTGTCTAGGATCGACATGTTCATCGCTCAAACCAGGTCAGGACCAGCAGAACCAGCTCAATGACACTGGAAACATGTGGTTAAGCTCTCTAAGCCTGTGATCCTGCAGAGCAGCTCCACATAATCACTGCCTGCATTGATTCGGTATTGATCACTGTTTTTCTCATGTTTGCTCATGCTGGCGCTGACAGGCAAGCATCTCCCTGCGTTCATGGAGCCTTTCTCCAGCTAATCAAGCTTTAAAGGGAATGTGGACTTCATTTCATCAGCTCATGTTTGTATTCCTGTAAGAGCTCAAGGATTGACTCCAATCCACAAGCAAGTTTTGTCTTTTGAAAGACTTTGCCTTCACGAGGGAGCTGTGCTTTTATTTTGGTCTTCCTGTGTGTGAATTCACCCAGCTTGTACAAAAATGATTAATATTCAAAATTTGCATCTATGCTTAAAATGTTTGAGAAAACTTTCTGATATAAATATATTTTGTATCTGTCATCCTCCGTCACTCTTATTTTGAAATAACTGCTGTTGAAGTAAAATTGAATGGGTGACCATTTAATCATTAGATAAACATGGATGGGTTTCCTTGCGTTGATGGGAATCTCTTTCCTTATTTTATCTGGTGGAGACAGCTCAAACTTGGCAAATGATTGGCTTGAGATCTTGTCTGGATGAGTGGTAGCTGAAGCAGCTGAAGAGAGCTGTAAAGTTTGAAGAATCAGGATCAACATCGAGGATGAACTCTGGATGACTGTGACGTCCTCACTTTGACGCCTCATCTTTCCATGTTGGCACTTCTGATGAGGCGCCTCTCAGTCTGCTCTGGGAAATGTCAAGCCTATTAAGCTGGTCACCAAACAGCAGCTGTAGATCTGAGTGGATCCAGTCAGCAGTGGAGGAAACGGCATCTGCTGGCCATTTTACTAAGGGTTGTGTCAGGTTTGAACTCTCATTATCATCATAGACATCTGTAGAGGGTCATACAGCAGAGCAGCTGGATCTTAAGGGGAGTCCAGGTGTGTCTTGTAGTTCCCTGTCACAAGCCCTGTTTAATGCTAAAAAGCCATAGCCATTTGAATCTGTAAACAAACAAACCAATAAAAGCCACCAAGGCCCAATTGCACAGTTCAGAAAAATACTCTATTTATAATTTTGCCATCATTAAATGTTTTATTTACAACATTAAATACTAACAGTGTCCTATTTTTCTATATTTAACTTTTTCTTTAAACGCATCACATGGAAGTCCCTTTCAAAATAAAATACACCTTGTGTAAAAAAGAATCCTTCTGTTGGAGCAGATTTACTTGTTTCAAAAATGCAGAAGTCAAACATGACATTTTCTAATATTATGACTCAAATATGCCCTTATCTTTTATTTCCATTAAAGTTTAGAATATAAGCAAAAATGCAGAATCAATTTATAATGTCTCTATTGAAAATAGACATTGAAAATAGAGACATAACATAAATTAATTAATTAAAACAAATAAACCAAAACAGCACTTGATTTTTTAAATTAAAGTTTTTAACTTTTTTTACAAAACCAAAGAGCCACATTGTAGGAATACAAGAGTCACAAGTGGCTCTGGAGCCTCAGGTCCCAGACTCCTGCCTTAAAGCCTTGTACGGTCACATTAAGGCAGGGATCCCCAAACTTTTTCTCACGAGGGCCACGTAGCTGATGTGGAGCCGGGGTCAGTTTATAGGCTAACAGAAGAAGTGTAAAAACCACAGGATGCATTCTAAACTCAAACATTTAAAGTTTTACACAAAGTCACACATAACCAGATAGGACCAAAGACTACCAAGCCTTAAGGAGCATTATGAAAATGGAACGTACCATTGTTGTGTGAGATAAGTGTGTTGTGAAGTATTTGCAGACACATACAGATGTTCCTGTCGTACAGTGTCCTTGCGCCACAGTCTTTAATCTCTCGTTTGTAAGATGTAAGAACTGAAACGTAAGCGCCTGTGGAACGCTCTCCACGCACACTACACACGGATTGTCTATTTTCTTTCATTTTTACAGGTCAGACTTTACGTCCGGAGAACATGCTTATCACCTGAACAGCACTCGCGGGATCCTTGTGCTGTCAACAGCTTTTAGTGGGGGGGTGTTAAAGTGAAAGATCTGTACAACACACCTGTGCCTCGCTTACACTTGCATGTTTTCTTCATTGTTCACCTGTCACTCCCTGCATGTCTGCACAAAAACGTGTGCATTAAGATTTTTGCTCTTGGACTTCACTGACCGATCTACGACCGAGATACAGGCTCGTACAGACAGCTTGTATTTGCCCCGTATCGACCGAGTAGCGCAATCTGGAGTTCAGCTGAATTCTTTTATGCAGCAGAACGTGGATCTATCTGTTGAACATGGTTCTGTACACACCTCGTCAGGTGCTTGGTGCCTGGTTTATTCGTCTCCTCCTGAATGCTCTGAACTGCTGCTTTGTGATGGATAGCATAAGACCCCTCATGAAGCCACATTCATTTGAAAACGGGGCTGCAGACGTCTAAGTGAAGGTGATTATGAGACTACAGATGTGTTTTAGAGGCCAGCTCCTTTAATCAAGCAGTCAGGTTCTTAAATGCTTCCTGTTTCATTCAGCCGATGCTCCCCACTGCTCACAGAGCAAATGAGGGCCTTTACACGAGATTCAGCAGGGCTGGGTCACGCTCAGGGGCTGCCTGCGTGTCACGGCCTCCGCATCTCCAGGCCAAATTTGAAGGGCTCTAGTTTTTCTGAAGCATTCTGACTTTAGAATGTTAGGAAGTAGAGATGATTATTTTTTTCTCTCCTGCTGTTTGAAACCATGGAACCCAAACTAAAACAGAGACTATTTTAGTTTGTTTTTATAAGCAGATAAGGTTCAGCTTATGGGAAATGTATGCACTTCGAGGCAAAAAAAGGTGGAAAAAATTCCCATTTCATGTCTGGTCTGGGACCCGACCTGTCCAAAGAGTTTTTCCAAAGCCAAATGATTTATTTTATAATGTCTTAGCCTGCATGCAGCAGCGCAGCTCAGCATGACAGAGCTTTGATGAGCAGCGGCTTTGATGGATGTGAAATCTAATTCTGAAGTGTCTGTGGTCCCGTGCCTGTCCTCTGAGCCGTCACGTCAGTTCTGAGAGGCTCTGGAGGGGCATCGGCATGTCAGCTGGGCTCAGTGATAAAGGAGCAGCGCCAAAGTCATTAGCCCCGACCATAACCATTGGTGTCATTAGTGGAGTAGATTCCCATCAAAGCTGCCATACGCTTTGCAGAAAAACATGCAAGACAGTTCCAGCAGAAGAGTGTGGTTCTAATCTCTGCAGTTTACAACACAATACCTTCAAATCCTGCTAATCTGCTCAAATCCCAACATCAGACTGAACTTAATTGGAATATTGGAAGAGATTGGGAAACATCTCTGTCAGGGGTCTGCAGGCTTCCTGAATGTGTACTTTCATGCAGAAACTGCAGCTCCTTCAGAAGCTGCTGGAGGAAAATGCGAGCATCTCCTGCTTTCTTCAGGCTGTGTGACAGCAGGTCTGCTCTGAGTTTAGAAACAGTCCAGATTCTTCTGGTTTTTCAGTGTGACAGGCCTGACTCATGCCTGGCTAAGGTAATGGAGGGAGGAAGTCTGAACAAGACGCTGTATTTCTGCACGTCTCCCCTGAACATCTGCAGAGCTGAAAACATTTATGAGCTGGATGCAAAGTGTTCTTCAGATTCTACACAGTTTGTCCAATGCTTCTGCTGTCATAATGACTGTGAGCTTCACCTCGGAGAGGTATCAGATGTGGGCACAAACCCGAGGATCCTGCCATCAAAGCAGTGAGGAAGCTGTTCTCCTCATGATGTGTTTTCTCTGTCTGCACCTGAAATTCTGGTGCATGGTTTATATTTTGCTCCCATGATGAGGCTGCCATGCTGATTATGGCACAGATTCATTCTTCATGAAGCGACGGTGAAAACCTTCACATCCCAGAGCGACTCCATACTATCACATTGGTTCAGTATTTTAACAAGGCAAGACAAATGATTACATAATTAGTGAATCATTTAGAAGATTTGTCTTCAATTTTTTTTCCCACTAAGGAAAATTCTAACCTTTACAAACAGCGAGCAGCAACTGCATAAATGCATTCAGTCTATGGAAAAGCCAGGATGAAGAACAAATGCCTCAAGAAATATCATGGACCAATAACCTCTGAACATTGACCGTATAGTAGAACTGGACACATCGTTCCCCTTCTGGCATTCCAAACAGGAAGTACCGGCCCGTCCCAGAAATCTAAAATTCCATAGACTTCAATAAAGAAATAAACAGCTGTAACTCAGTCATTCTAATTTCCAGAATAATCATTCTTGCACTGCTGTCTCTATTTAACATGTTCTTACTAAATCTAATTATATATTTCTTTATTACAAATTATTTAAGTATTAAACGGAACAATCAGATGTCTCAGTAGAAGCATGTGGCCCCACCTTGAATGTTCAGAACATTTGATTCTCTTGGAACCTCTTCCTGTTGAAGGGGTGTGGCTTTTCAACAAACTCACTTCTGATTAGCCAGGAGGGTTGTCATAGAAATGTTGACTCAGATCGACTCGAACCAATCACTACTTTTCTAACATCCTCTGGTTCCAACATGTCAAAGTCCAAATCGCTGAAAATGGCGACTGAATTGTCTTCCTGTGTTGAAGAGTCTGAGGCATTTGGATCCATATGCAATAAGGTTTAATGAAGACAATAAACCAGGGAGTGGTCAAGAAGCAGGTCAGGGTCAGAACAAGGAGTAATGCAGAAGGTGAATGAACAGGCAGAGGTCAAACACAGAGAGGCAACAGAGAATAAACGCTCAGACTGAATATACTGGAGAAACAAGTCAAGACTTCGCATGGAGCAGAGTGGAGAGCAGGGTTATATACAGTTTGGTGAGGAACTTGAATGCTCCTGGTGAAGGCAGATGCATTACGGGGCATTTCAGTGTGGAAAGGGACAGATGCAGTCAGTACCCTGGTAAGGGCTCCCTCCGGTGGTTGGAGGAGGTCACGACTGGTTGAGCCCCGACACTTCCTTTTGTTGGAAGCCAACGTAAAGTCATTTTCTATGGGTGACGTCAAAGGCAGATTGGCCATATTGAATGAGCTCCGCCCACTCCACTCAGAAAATTGAGTTACATTGATGGCTCCACACACCGTAACCTTTCACCTCACAGCTTTAGCTCTACGGTTGATATTATTTGACTTACTGTAACTTTTTATCCATTGGCGTGTCATTCGAGAAGATCGCATTTATGTTTATGGTTGAAAAGTTATGGTATATTAACGAGCCATTTAAGTGTCGTTGGCAACATCTCAGGTGTTAAAATGTACCAAGTAGAGTTCTAATGACAAAACACTGTTGTGGGTTTTGTGTGTTTGGATTTAACTCTAAGAACCTGCACTCTCAACAGCAGCCCCTCCCATACCCATGTAAACGGGCGGGTTATCATGTGCTGACATCACAGAGTGAGACCGCCCCTTTCAGGAAGGGTCTGCCCCGACTACGTACCAACACAAAGCTAGCAGTCCGAGTTAGCGGTGATCTGCTAGCTTGAGCGCCCCGCCCACACTGCAGGATTTTGACTCTTGCCTTCAAATGTGCGTCTGAATCCCAAAGAGCTGCAGAGTTCCTCTAACGCAGAGCTCAGCAGCATTTCCTGCAGCATGGAGGTCTTAACTCAGTTTAGCTTTCAGCCCGCTATGGTGTCAAATGGCTGCAGATCTGGAGCCCAGCAGTTGGTGGTGGCTCTGAGATGGCTGAGCAAGCATCTGGAAAGTGTCCACGCTCAGCTGCTCCTACTGACGGGGCCTGTCACAGGACAGACTCTCACACTCTGCTAAGAGCATCTGCTCCTTTAGATACATGCAGAAAAACTGAGTTCCTCTCTGACTCTTCACCTGTAGAACTGAGCAGCAGATGAAGAGTTTCTTTGCTGGTTTGTGGGCGTGTCTTACCGTGTTCAGCAGCGCTTCCATCTTCTCAAGATGCTGCATAAATGAGCCCTGGATGACAGATAGAAGGTTTTGTCTTGCAGCATGACACTTTGGTCTGACTGTGCCCTTATTTTGGAATGGTGTGAATGATGGGGTGGGAAGGTGGTGGTGGTGGGGGTCAGGGTGATGGTGAGCAAGCGATGACGCCAGGCAGCTGTTGGAGCGCAGCATCTCTCATCTCAGATTAATTCCTGTTTGTTTGATCAGCATTTAGAAAGCAGTCCAGCTGGAAGGTGGCGTGGCTTTATTTACAAGCCTTTTCAAAGTTTCGGGCATGAAAGGATGACGAGGGAGTTTGTCCTTCAACTCTTCTTTCAGCTTATTCCTCTTAAAGTCCTACTCCCATCATATTCAGATCTATTGTAAAAGCTTTCTCAGATGTTTTTAGCTAAAATCTTAAAAATCTGCCATTTTCTAGGACATAGTTTCTGCAGAGCAACAGGAGTTCAACAGAAATTTACGTTTGAGTTCTGAACGGGACTGTTGGCACAGATTTCAGTGATAGGATCTCTTGACAAATGTTGCAAAATGTTTTTAATGTTAATCAGGACAGCCTACTAAAGGTTTCTCTAAATGCCAACAGGAGCAAATTAATGATCTTTTCAAAAACAAAGAGAACTGCGCGAGTTCATCACACAGTTGTTAGTGTTCAGGGGAGAAAAATAAATACCATGGCATTTTGATCAATGATAATCTTAAACTCAAGGAACATATTGAACAATTGGTAAAAAAATTAAGTTTGAAAATTGTTTTTTATTTCAAAAATAGGTTAAGTTTCTCTTTTATTGCAAGGAAGAAACTGGTTGAAGCCACTTTTTTTAAAATCAATTTTAGACCATGCTACGGTGGCCAGGAAGTGCAAAACAATAATACATTTACCCAAACACTTTTACAAGTTCATCAAAACACTTTTACAAATATGCAAAAACACATTTACAAGTTTGCCCATAGTCTGTATATTTGATGGACAAATCACCTCCCCCCTCTTCCAGAATGCAGTTCATTTCCTATGACGTCCTGTAGATAATATCGCGTCTATGAGGTTCACCTCCGACATGACCCGGAAGGGATGTTACAGAGATGAGTTGTACCTGTGCTCACTGTCAGACCCTACGCTGGTGCAGTAGGTCCTGGTTTCCTCCTAATGCACCACAATGCCCGGCCTCACGTGGCAAGAGTCTGCAGGCAGTACCTGGAGGATGAAGGAATTGAAACAATTGAATGGCCTTCACCATCCCCTGACTTAAACCCAATAGAACATCTCTGGGACATTATGTTTGGGTCCATTAGGCGCCGCCAGGTTGCTCCTCAGACTGTACAACAGCTCAGGGATGCCCTCACACAGATCTGGGAGGAAATGCCACAAGACACCATTGGTCGTCTCATTAGGAGCATGCCGCCACGTTGTCAAGCATGTATACAAGCTCGTGGGGGGCACACAAGATACTGAAAAGCATTTAGAGTTGCAGAAATGAAGTTTTGGAGAAAATGGACTATCCTGCAACATCTTCATTTCACTCTGATTTGATGGTGTCTACACAATTGAGCCTCTGTAGACTGAAAACTTTTATTTCATTAAAAGACTTGGCATCCTTTTGTTACTAAGACACTGACCTGTTGTTATTTGTATAGATATCCAACTACATATTGAGATCTGATGGATCTAATGTGTTTCTTTAAAGTTCATTTTTGTAGGCAGTATATTTCTAAAGACTTCCAGTGTTACCTCAGATAAACACCAGAAAATATCTGACTCCATCAGAGTGTTTATTGTTAAATCTCTGCAGTCTTTTTTCACTGGTTGATAATGAGACTTTAGTCATTTAATGAAAACAGTTGATCTACAATATAGAGTAGCAGCACGTCCAGATTTACAGAGAAATCTAGATGTACCTGCATGTTCACATTGAAGATGATTTAGTAAAAACACAACTTTCCACATACAGCTGGACTTCCTGATAACAGAGAACTAAATCTCTGTAAATGTTCATTATATGACGGTCCTCACACTGGAAAATAAAGACTGCAGTACTGCAGAACGTCAAGACTGAAGAGAACAGATGAGATTGTTGGAGTTTATTATATTCATGTTTACAAGTATTGAGGACTGAGACACTTTTACATTTAATTAAAGTCTATACAAATTGAGACGTTTATAAGTTTACAAGGGTTACATTTAAGTGTGATTCTGCAATAACTGCCAAAATCTGTGCACTTGAAAAAAATCTGATTTCTTTTTTTGTTTCTGTTAGCAAAATATTTCATAATCCGCGGAATAATAGGATTTCAGGTTTTTTCTTTCGTACAATACATACCAAACCGTGAGCCTTGTATTTAGGTACGCATTGGAATGTGAGCAAACTGTATCGTTGCATCCCTACCACACTCTCACCTGCACACCTGGGGACACTTTATAGAAACAAATGCACCGTTTTTTGGACGACGGGAGGAAAATTGGAGTTTCCTGAGGAATCTCTTCTCAGGAAGCCAAGCCAGTTTTAATTGAAATAAAACACAAACTTATTGACCCCTAAAGAGATGAACTTTGAATAATTTGAATTGAATTTGAATCTGAACGTAAAAAGCTTTGGGTATGAGGCTCCAGGTCACGACGGGCAGTTCTCCTCAACTCCGGCTTTTCAAGTCTTTTAAAGTTGTCATGCTGACCTGGCAAAGCACGCAAGAATACTCCGCAAAAAACAACAGATCCAATCCACCTGCATTCTGAACTCCAGAATCTTTGTCAAACCACTCGGACCACCGAACCTGACGAAGCCTCTGGAAATAAAATCCATGAAAGACTTTGAGAACTGTGGGATTACGCATGTTTGAATCTTTAATTCAAGCAGAATATGAAATGTGAACTAAAAAAACCCATGGATGTGAACTCTGACCCAATTCTGAAGAACTCGAGCACAATTCCCTTGAATCATTCCCTTGAGTCAGAACAACGAACATGGTTTACAAGATAATTTATGTGGCCTTAAACTTGTTCTAAGCTGTGATGTAGAGCTGATTCTGCTCAAACTCCTGATCTTTCTGTATCATTATAATCATTCTTTGATGAACACAATCTGCAGAAATTGTAATATTTTTTTTGTTTTTAATAACTAAATTTAGATTTTTTTATCATTCTTTGATACATACAATCTGCGCTGATTGTCTTTTTTTAATGAGAATGTTTAGATTGTTCCTGCATTCGCAAATGAAGATGATTTACTTATTACTTCTTCAATTATTATGATTCTTTGAATAAAATCTGCACAAGTATTGTCAGTGAGAATATTAGATTATTGCTACTGATTAACATGAGTTCCATTGTAAATGAGTTGTTATGGATGCTTTGAATTTTGATTACATCAATGATATTAATGATCCTTAATAACCTGAATCTATTGATATTTGAACCAGATATTGATCATTCATGTAGAGAAAATGGTCGAGTCGGGGTGGGATTATATAAGTTCACTTCCTTCCACTCTGTTTCAAGTGATCTACTTATGATTGATTATGTGATGTTATTTCATGTATTATAACCTGATTGCTGGAAATAAACCATTTCACTCATTCACTCATTCATTCATTCATTCAACGTTTGCTCCTGTTGACGTGGCTCCCCTCTGTTTCTACTCCTGCTCATCCAAGCGTACCCGGCTTCTCCAACATTTGTGTTAAACCAGAGCAGCACGTTCCATGTGTCGCAGCCTCCGACGTGTTACAAGTCAACTAAACTGCAGGTTAACCGCGCCAGCTCCTGCTCCAGCAAGCATCAAACAGTTCGGGTTTGAAAGCCCTCCAGGCCACTTTGCGTGATTAATGTGACATAAGCCGTCATCTGTTTCCATTAGTCCTCTGGGGCGGGGTTCCAGTGTGCCCCCTCCCCCCACAGCCAAACTGACTGTGTTTCTGTGTCTGTCTGCAGGTGGAGCGGGAAATAGCCATTCTCAAACTCATAGAGCATCCGCACGTTTTAAAGCTGCATGACGTCTACGAAAACAAGAAATACCTGTGAGTACCAAGAAAACAGCAGAGATACGCCGAGCCTCCATCCATGAAAGCCTCCTTCCATCCCGTTTCTGGAGGCTTCCTCCCCTCACGGTTTTTCAGTTCAACCTCAGGGTGATTCTCTGAATCAGTGCACTCACAGTGCAACCACAGGTTTACATAACAAAATGCATTTTAAAGAAATAATTTCACATTTCATGTACAGACGTTTCAAAGTGCTTTACATAAAACATCAAAAGAAACCACGGGCACCACTGTCACTTTCACCTTCCAAACTTTCTCCAGTTCTTCTCTGAGTTCCTGGTATTTCTCCAGTTTCTCATGTTCCTTCTTCTTGATGTCACCATCTCCTGGTACTGCCACATCCACCATTCACCATCCATTCTCTGGCTGATCCATTAGACATTCCTGCTGTCAGCGTGCCAACTGCACGCTCCCTCAATGCTTGTGACATCTGAGGCATTTTGCTGTGAGACAAAACTGCACATTTCAGGGTGGCCTTGTATTGTGGGCAGTCTAAGGCACACCTGTGCACTAATCATGATGTCAGATCAGCATCTTGATGTGGCACACCTGTGAGGTGGGATGGATGATCTCAGCAAAGCAGAAGTGCTCACTATCACACATTTAGACAGATTTGTGAACAATGTTTGAGAGAAATGGGAATATTGAGGATCTGGAATGAATTTTAGATCTCATGAAAAATGAGAGCAAAAACAAAAGTGTTGTGTTTATGTTTTTGATGAGTGTAAAATCTATCTTTCATAATGATTTTATTTTTATATATCTTTGATACTATTATTTGCCTTTTGTTTACTTACCAATCTCCTGAAATGATTCTTTTTCATGGTTTCCTAAGAAGTCCTGAAGGATGCAGAGACAGAAGTGAAGCATGAGTATTATTGACATAGTACTGATAATAACAATAATAATTTGTAGTATTATTATAAAAGAAAAGTAAAAAAACAAACAAAACCACAATCATTTTCTCTTTCCTCATTTAGTCAGAAAGCATCACTTGTTCTTTCTTTCTCTAAAAACAAACAACTTTTTTTTCTAGTTTTTGAGTCAGAAATTAAAGTAGCGCTCTTTTTTATGGTTCAGAATCTGTTTGTCGGGATCTCTTTATTTCCTTCGGGCTGGACCAGAACTAGTTGGACTGTGTGATCACGTTGGAGCTTTACAGAAGTCACTGACAGTGAACAGATCAAAATACCGCTTTGAGTTTCTTTATAGTGAAGAATGAACAGTATAATGCACTTACAACCTCAAAAAGAAGAATTTTCTTGGTAGGGCTCCTTTAACATCAAAGAAAATCCTTTTTTATCTT